>VALG01006086.1:0-18116 GCA_009835305.1 Ipomoea purpurea
ATTGTTCTTACTAAGCATAAAAAACAAGAATAGGTGTAACATTGAGTTCTATAGATGATTAGGACTTGCATAGCCGATTGTTTCGATCGGAATGATGGATTGGCAATTTAGTTATTGTCACTTTTTTAATTTTCTGTTATATAAAATAAGATCTACAATTGTTATTATCTCTTAAGTACTTTTATTCAATTATTTCAATACAATTTGTAGACAATATTTTATAGTTTTCATCCATTTTCTAAACATGTTACATCGAGTATTTCTAATAATGATTTTGTGTATTGTAGATAATTTTGTTTTTTTTAGAAAGGTTATAATGTGTAGGTGAGAGTTATAAATTAAATTTAAAGAAGAATACTCGGTAGTACGAAGCAGTATAGTTTCTCTCGATAGCACGTGGGGGAGAACACTCTTTCTCTTTTTTGGTTTCTTTGTTGAGTTTAATATGCTTTTTATTTTTAATTTTTCAGTTTATTATTTAATTACATTTTTTTTTATAATAAAATTACCTAATGTTTATAAATAGTTATTTTTGAATTATAGTACAAAATAAGCTCTACTTCCATTTTTTTTTTTATTTTATTTTTATTAATTATGGAATGACTCTGTTATTAGAAATGGAGTAAATAAATAATGTTAAATTATATGATTTTCTATATTTAATCTTTGAATATGGGTTAGTTTAAGGACTCAATTGTAGCTTTTTAATAAAAAAAAATTTCAGTAGCTAATTACATTATATTGTGCAATATTTGATCCTTATTCCTAAAAATTATTATCAAACAAATTTTAATCAAGCTGTTTTCCAAACATGTTAGTACTCTAAATCACTCAAAATGTACACCAGTGACTTCAATGTACACTTACAAAAGCCACAATACACACAATATTATAAAACTTGAAAATTTATAATAATTAAAAACTGACCATGTATTTTTATTTTTATTCTTACTAAAATTATTAATCATTGATGAATTTTGATTGATGATTATGATTAATTATCACTTTTTTACAAGAAGATCTTGTTTCTGCCTCTTTGTCACACAAAATGCCATCACCGACTTTGCCAAATGCACCTTAAAAGAAGCCAAAATACGCCAACCGACAATGCAAATGCATTTTTGTTAAAATTTACCCTGTTTCTCCTCTAAATCAGCCAAAAATGAACATATCTAACAATGTACATGCACACCTACTAAAGCCATAGTGCACACCAGTACTGCCTATAAAAATTACACATAGGTCAATTCACACATAATATATATATTATACTCAATTATATAATTAAAATAAATACAAAATCAACTTGAGTTCATGACTAAAAAAAATCATAAGAAAAACTTAAAAGCAAAATGGAGACCCATGTGAAGGAGAGTATGGAGATTCAAAAAAAAAAAAAAAAAAAAAAAAAAAAAAACTACGTATTTATTAAGCATTAGGAGAAGGAAAGTGCTGAAAATTAAGTAGTACCTTCCATTTTCAATAATTTTCAGCCTTTTATCATAGTTTTAGATGAAGGCTCGATTTTGCAAACCTAGCTGAATTGCTATAAGTAGGAGCTGAAAGCTTGAAAAGGAACTGAAAGTTAAAAAGCTATATAAGCTCGGAGCTGAAAACTGAAGAGCTGTTAAGCTAGCTGTTATGATTGAAAGAGTTTGGTAAAATTAACTTTTTAATAAGTTGATAAATGTAAAAAGACTAAAAAGGACATCTTCATAAAATTTAAATTAGTTTGTTTACATATTAAAATTTAACATTTTTTTTTTAAATTAACATTTTGAAATAAAACTATTAGAATAATCATGATCTAGCATCTAATAATAATATAATAATAATAATAAATAATAATAAATAATAAATAAATAATAATAATAATAATAATAATAAAAAAGATTAATTATGTAATTTCTTTAAAATAATAAGGATAAAGATGAAAAAAAAAAATAGGAAGTTAAGAGCTTATTTTGACTAGGTAACGTTCAAAAATAAACTCTTATTTTAAGTTAGGAACTTATTTTGGAACATTATCAAACAGAGCTTCTTATTAGTAGCTTAAAATAAGCTATAAGCTCTGTCAAACAGAGCCGAAATGACCAAATTTGTTCGCATGTCCACAATTGAGATGTCTAGATGAGAACTCTCCCCCCCTCCCCCTCCCTCTACTCATATACCTTCTTGTAAAAATACAAAATAATCTCATCAATCAATCTAGATATACCTTCTTGATTTGAACGTACTATATAATTCACATATTTAATTAAAAAATTTGAATTTAAAAGAGTCAATTATATTTTTCACAAATAATTTTAAAAATATATTTAACCCCTCCAACCATAAGACTAATCCCATCCCTACTATCAACAGAATAAGTGACACATGGATGGAGATCGAATTTTCAACCCCATGCTTAAGAGACAAAGTGCTGAATCACCACATCAACCATGTTGATTTATCTAAAATTATTTATAAAAAAATAAAAAAAATAAAAATTTAACCGAAAAATAGCGGCTCCCATGAAATCTTAGTACTCTGTAATATTTTTCACAAAAATTCAGACGGACAAAGGCACTGGAGCACAGTTAGGTAGGTAATCCACCCATTTCTTAAATCTTCAAATTTGCATCCAAAATTGGACGCAGAAGCAACCGGTCCGTAGCCTCAAGTTTCAGTAATTAAAAAAAAAAAAAACCCATGCTTAGTATGGGGGCTAGCCGGCTAGTAAATGTAATTAATAAGAGAGCCAAAACAAGAACATTAGCACCAATTAGGCAATGGCCTACGCTCTATTTCATTTCATTAGTGGGACTTGTTATTAGTACTACCTTTTGGTCGTCCTCTCCGACCAGCTTTTGGCTTTTCATTTCCTTCACTGGCACTGGCGGCTTGCAAGTTATCACCATTTCCATGCCCGTTTTCTTCTTCAACTTGCAGGTTGTTGCCATTACAAGGCAGCTTTCCGCTTCCTTCACTGGTGGCTTGCAACCTATCACCATTCCCATGCCCGTTTTCTTCTGCAACTTGCAGGTTGTTGCCACTACAAGGCGGCTTTCCGCTTCCTTCACTGGTGGCTTGCAACTTCTCACCATTCCCATGCCCGTTTTCTTCTGCAACTTGCAGGTTGTTGCCATTACAAGGCTCCTCATTGGGATTTACCTTATCTGTAACATCATTATCAACACTGTTTGAGCTTTCCCCAGCCTCGGTTTTTCTCCTCTTGTTCGTTTTCTCAGTTGCAGCATTTGCATGCATGTCTTCAGCGCCAGCAGTTGGCATTTCTATGCCTGAACTCTCGGGCGAAGTTTTGGTGGGGCTCTTCTCAGTCGCATTAGCTTCCTCATCAGAAGAACACTCTGTGTCACTGTCGTCCTCATTCGCAGTACTTTGAAGTTTCTCAATGGCATCCATTAATTCTCTATTAACCTGCACACAAGAAAGTAACATGAGCACTATAGTAGACTTACGGATGACATAGAGAAACTATTCCTGTAACATGCGTCTTAAAACCTGAGGATTCTGTAGAAACTCAGATATGTCCACTGTGCATACAGGACATTTCATGATATTCTTCTGGGAGCGAAGTTTCCTTCCATTCTGGCATCCCCTCTCTTTTGTGAACGTTTGGCCTTCAAATGCCTTCTCTAGACAAGCCTTGCAGAAGTTATGAGCGCAAGGTGTTGTGAGGGGTACATTCAAGACATTGCCACAAAGAAGGCAGCTAAATCCTGCACCATACAGATATTTTAAGATCGGAAGATGCTTCAAGGCATTAATTCACACTCAGCAAAAGTACACATTATTTATTCTTAAATAGTTAAAAGATAAACCACAGATGAGGAAAATACCAAAGTGAGCATGTTTTGGGACAATATAACCACAATAAACGGTGATAGAATGCTCTGACCTTTCAAAAGTCTCTCTTTGAGAGATATATGCTGAGCTCTCTTTATTGCCTTCCTTGCCCTTTTTCTGTCCTCAGGATTTCCTTCAACTACTTGTTTCTGTTTGCTAGGAGGTGGTGGCTTCTTCCATCTCCACCGTTCTTCTGCATCCTGTCCAAACACATACCATCCAGGTAAGGAAACAATCTATGTATTAGCTCTATAAAACTAAGAACAATTACTGTAAAGCTCCAAAGGAAAGACTAAAAAAATATAACCATATTCGTAAACAGTAGAATATATAATGTACTTGGGAATTCCATTGTTGCTTAGCAACAGTCTCATCACTCTCATGTCAAATTAAACTTACTCCATACCAGCTACAATCCAAAAATATTGTCGATAGCTTAAAAGAAAGAGAAAATTACATCTTACATCATAGTCCCATGATGGACTTTCTGTCCTCTCAAAAACATCAAGTGCCTTTTTAAGCTCAGGAATGTCTGGTAGAGGCCTTGGGCGGTCTCCATGTTCATCACTGTATTACAGGATTGGAGAAATCACAAAAGAACTAGTTGTAGAGGAATAAGAAGAAGCAACTTATATAACATTATAACTGACCTTGTCCATGGTGCCGGTTCATTATCACATCTGACAAACAAGTACCTGCACATCTTAAACCCCTAGCAAATGAAAGCAATGTGTCAAGGACACTTCTTGAAACTACAAGCATCTAAAATTCAAGGCAACAGTTACCTGCTTTCCAATTTTTCTCCAGCACTTCTCAATCCTGTAGACCCCATCATAGCGCAAATGTTTCTCTGGGGCATAGGAAGATCGCTTCTCTTTCTCAGATCTGTTCATCAAAATATTAAATGGTTGGGAGAGAATGTTACAACAAAGACATTTTTTTTTCAAAATTACACATTTTACACTGCATATAAGCTCAAAGATAGAGGAAAAACACCTCACAACTCGGACTGGATAGCCTTTCTCACAGCTCACTAGCAAAGCTTGATTAAGGTTATCAAATGTCTGATCAAATGATTGATTCTTGTTGGTTCGCTTATTGCCACTTAGATCTCTACCTCCACTGCATTATTTGTAAGGAAAGCAGATCAACAATCAACAAAAAAGTACAGATTTCAAGTAGTTTCAGTTAGAGGATATGGAAGAAGCAAGTATTCTTACATGAAATGCAAGAATACGAAACATAGATCACCATTTTCCTAGATACACTAACCAATTCAATTTCAGACAAGATATAATACGTGTAACAAATGAATGAATGATATTAAAATAGAATGAAAACAACCAATAAATGATCCCGCATGTAAAATCAAAGAGGGTAAAAAACAGTTTGAATGTTTGTTCCCTTGCTTTCTACAACAATTTGCAATATTATACCAATTAAATAAAATAATGTTGACAATTGACATCATAAGCTGAATGGTAATTACTGAAGGGCAAGTCCTTGCAATATTATACCAATTAAATAAAATAATGTTGACATCATAAGCTGAATGGTAATTACTGAAGGGCAAGTCCTATGCCTTAAATCTAAGAAAACATACAAGTGATGTGTAGTAGTCACATAAAACTGACCTTCCCGTGTACAAGAACCATTCTCCATGGTCTTCATCGTCCTCATAGCCTCCAGATAGCACAACTGATTGAGCACCATACTTTGATTGCCCAGCAATTCCAGCAACAGGGGGACGATGAATACCCCACTGGCAGCATTCCACACGGAACTTCCAAGTCTCTCCAACTAAGACACCTTGATTTCTTTCTGGGTCATTCTCTGCTGGAATAGGCCCAAAATGATCCTTAGGAACAGTAACAAGTGTCCTCCCACTGCTAGCATTTGCCATCCCATTTTTCTTTGCTCTATCTGTGGTAAATGGATTATCTGGGCGATCTTGATTACATATATAATGGTAGACTGACTGAGGCACTCCAGTGGCAATAGTTCGTGATACCTTGGCCATCCTAATGGCAGCTACAAGGGTTGAGTTGATGCGTGGCTGATTCACCATCTCTGGAGGAAATTTGCGGCGGCATTTTGCACAAGTTCTCTTGCCTTGGCCAATCCATTTCTGGAAGCACTTCAGACAGAAATTGTGCCCACAAGGTGTCTGAAACATTGTAACAGAAACATCACCATCGAGATCAATAGCAACTTGAAGCAATGAACTTTTAAATGTTCCCAATAAATCAAAGAAAGAGCAATGGTTTCTTAGTAATTCCATATTGTCCGTAAAAAGAACTGATTCTGGGAGTCCACAAAAAGACTACCTACCTTCTGTTGTTGACCAACTCCATGAAAACTTATTTTACTGGCAGATAAACCAAACAAAATGGCATGGCAAATACAGCAGTATAAGGCTATTCGTTATCATCTGTTTGGATCACTCCCCAGGCCCATTACAGATAAGAATGGGGTTTATAGTTGGTGCGATTTGTATGGTATAACTTTGAATGCAGGAAAGGGGCTGCCATTGGTGCTGAAAATCACTGGTAAAGCATGGACGCATGGTTAGGGTATGGATGCTTTCAAGAAGTCATCCATAAAGACTATTCCAAAACAGCAGGGCAAACATAGGACTAAAAGGATATTTGTTAGACATCTTTTACAATCACTCCGCAAACCCATTACATATATTAGAAGGATCCAGACAGAAATCAAAGGTTTTTACTTGGTACATCTTGCAATGTAGAACTTTGAATGCCGTCAAGGAGATTGACCATTGATGCCGAAAATGAGTGATTAAACATGGATGCATGGATGCTTTCAGGAATTTAAGCGGATCATGAAGACTATCCAGAAAGATACCCTCACACATCCACAAGAAAAAAGGAAATAACAAAGTAGAATCCTTGTAACGTTTTAAGACAAAAATACATAATTATAACTAACGAAATAAACTCCAAGCATTTTCCAGTCAAGTACTCAAGTCAAATCACTGTATCATGCATATACTTTTCTCAAACAGGTTCAAGATCGTATACGCATTTATGTTGGATCTTGGAATGCAAATGAAACATAATGCTCTATAATCACTGATTTTATCAACAGATTAGCAAATAACAGTATAATATGTCTACATGCGATAAGAGAAGAAACCCGAGGGGAAGAACATCCATACCGTAACAGGCCTGTCCGGAAGCTGCATACAGAACGAGCATTTGATACTCTCTCCAAGCACGGATAACACATCGAATCCCCCTTCCCCTTCCTTTTCCTTCTCCTGATCAGCTTTCCCGCTAAGCAGCTCTTGTCTTCTCCTCGCCTTCTCCTTCTCCGTCAACGACTGATCGGCCTCGATTGACCGAATCTTCGCCACGAGGTCACCACTCTCGGCAGAAACCGGGGCCGGAGCTCCGGTGATCCCGGTCCCGGCGCATGTCGGGGCACTCGAAGTTATCCACTCTCCGGCACCACAGCGAGGCAAGCCACGTGCCAGGGAGTGACGCAGGTGGCGCACGTGAGCGTCTCCTCCTTCGCCGGTTCCCCTTGCAAAGCATGCAGACGCCGTCGCCGTCGACCGGCAGCTGGCTAACGTGCGCCATCGCAGCAGTTCTAGAAACTTCCGATAGTGCGCCCAACAAACAGTACAAACCGAAAGCAACAACAACAATAAAAAAAATGGAGCCGAGGAGAAATGAAGGCAGAAGAGCTGTGGATTGGCCGTGATAATCCTAGTGAGAGAAACCCAAGGCGAATGTAGAGAGAGGAAGAGGCGGGTTTTGAAAGGATGGAGGGTTTTGAAATGGAGGGCCAATCCCCTGCGACGGAGCGCACGGGAGCCTCTGCGCTCATTTTCAAAATGTACGGACAAGATTTGGTTTGACCGTTTTGGTTGGAGGGTACAGATTTGCGGCTATACGCAGAGTTTAATGCAGTTGACTGTTGGGGATAAGCGCTACAAATATATATATTTGGGCAGGCTTGATGTGACCAATGGAGATTTCAAACAAATAGCCGTTTTACTGACAAAAATATCCCTAATCTTTTTGCTTTATTACTGTTCTTTAGGCGTGACATTGTTGAGAAAAGCGCTGATACTGTGGGGTTATATTCGACCCAAGTCGATGGATACAAACAAGGGTATAATAATTATTATTATAGCTTACATTGTGAATTATATTATTAAATAATGTACATTTAATATATAAATAATATATTTTTAATATATTATATTTAATAAAATATATTATTTTGTATAATATATTTTCATTACATGAATAATGTACTTTTATTATATTAAAAATATAATTTTTTATTATAGTTCTCACATCACTATTTGAACCAGTGGACCATGGTTCAAATAATAATTTGTCATATAATAATTGACATAATTACACTTGGTCCCCATAAAATTTAAGTTCGTATAATCTTTGTTTAAAAAATGTTTATGGTGTTGCACTAAATGATGTTTTAAATGTAGTTTATATATGATATATATAAACTACATTTTATCTATTTTCTTTGACACACTATCTGTTTTGTTTGTTATTTATTAATTAATTTATTTTTTCTTTTTTTATTTTTTATAAACATTTGTAATTATTTTTAAATTAAATTATTGTGTTTAATAATACTTTTAATATAGTTTTTAAATTATTTATATACTAATACTAGATTTAATATTATGAAAAATTAAGTTAAAAATAACTTCAGTTAAATTTATTAACCGAGGCCATACTATAAAATTAAACTGAGAGGCTTTTCTTTACTAATAAAGTCCTTCATAAGGTAATACAACACTATTACAATATGATGCCGTGAAAATTAGCTTAACATTTTTATACCATAATTTATTAACGTTCGTCCTCTATTTTATGGTACACATCCATTTTTATTTTAGTCTTAATATTTTTTCTATTATTCTTGAGATCATTTTCAATTATTGATTTTATTGGTGAACTTAATAGTAGATGTTGTTCCTATATTTACATAAGTTAGATAATGTATAAATAGCCTGCACGAGTTTAATTCACTAGTTCAGTAGATAGTATTTTGAAGAAAATATCAAAGTTCAAATTTGGTAACGGTAGTGTGAGAATTATGCTCAAAATAGACAGTTTCCTATTGAATTATCGAGAATTATATTGTGGGGGTCTTGGAATTGGGGATTCAACTTTTTTGGGAAGTTAATGTATGCATATGTATAATGTAATTTGGAGCAAATACCAATTTTGGTTCACGAGTATTATGAAAATGACATTTTTTGTCTACATTTAATTCATACCAATTTTCACTATGTCTATTGTTTTAGTTTAATTTTTATCTACGATAATTATTTTAGTACCAAAATTCATTACCGATAGTACACCCTATGTTTAAATCATGTTGAAATCTAAAATATTTAAGTGTATTTTTGTCCTTTTTCAACTAAAGATTCTAAGTTGAGCATGAATAAAGAGATTTAAGTCATAAGATTGATCTTAATTCACAGTTTTCATCATCATCATATCTTAATTTGAGGAGGGAGAACTGCAAATTGAGATTGATCTTAAGGTTTAAATCTCCGTATTTGATTAAATTAGAATCTTAATTTGAAAGAATGAAAATATCCTTATAATTTATATTTTAACATGTGTTAAACGAAAGGGATGAGCGTGATGAATTTGTACTAAAAATTGATACTAACACAATAACTGTGAATGAAATTGATAATAATGATATTTGCTCATGTAATTTGTGTATAAATAACTCCTAGAAATGATTTGAATTGGGCCGTAGCTAGTTTGTGTTAATATCACATGTAGGGGATTAGGGGCAGGCAAATTATGCTGCGTACTTGTGTCGATAATGCATTGTGAATACGAGTCAAAGCAATTGTCGTTTTAAAGGAAAACGTGGTTTCCAGTTTTTTTTTTTTTTTTTTTTATTTGTTGGTCTCGCCGTTAACGCGTTAAAGGCGTTACTCGTTGTGGCATTATGAATGTACAGTTATAGAATTATGAATGTACAGTTATGCAATTATGAATGTACAGTTATGGAATTATGAACACAGAGCTCGACATTTGATTACAATTATGAAAATATAGTGATAAAATTATGAACATAGAGCTCTAAAATTATGAACATAGAGTTTCGAAAATTATGAATTTAACAGTTATTGAATTATGAATGGCAGTTACGGAATTATGAATATACAATTATGCAATTATGAATGCACAATTATGCAATTATGAACACAGAGCTCTGACATTATAAAATTACAATTATGAATATAGTGATAAAATTATGAACATATACTCCTATAACAAAGTTGTCTGAAATTTAAAAAGAAAAAAAAAAAAGGAAGAGAACGGTCCACTCACGGGTCCATAGCATAACGATTGTTAGGGCAACATGCAATCTTTATATTGTGCACCCCGCCCCGCGCATCTCAAAACGACGTCGTTTTTGGGAGGCGCGGTAGGAAGTTGGCATCAGATTATGTATATTATTATACAATTATGTATATTTTTTTATTTGTATATTTCTTTATACAATTATGTACATTTAATCAATTATGTACATCCGAATCAGGAAATTTGGTGTAATTATGTTAAGAGTTGATGTGTATTATGTTAAAAGTTTATCATTATTAGTATTATGTTAGATTATGTGTATTATCTTTAAAAAGAGTTGTGTATTTGTTATATAATTTATGTAAATTCATGTATACAATTATTGTATTCTACTATAACATTATGACATTTTTTAATATTGAGATTTTTTTTAAAGGAAAATTAACTGCCAAACACTGGGTAACGAAATTTCAAAAAAAAAATAAAATAAATTGAAACGACATCATTTTACATCTGGACGCACAATGCAACACACGCTGTGGTGCAGGATTAAATTGCCGGCAACATGGGCTCCTCAACCTCTTTTAAAAAATGAATATTATATATGGTTGGTGATATAACACACTTTCTCTCTCTAATTTGAGTACTTGAATTTTTGTTGACTTATTTTATTCAATGTTCAAAGTTTTTGTTTAGCGCATGTGAGAGAGTAGCTAGATCAACTTAGGGGTGTATTCTATCATGATTTTTGTAGAGTTTTAAAGACTTTTAAAATGATAGATTTTAATAAACTTTGATTGACTTTCATAGATTCGTTCAAAACTTTTTTAAAACTTTATAAGACTCTATAAAAGTCTATATAAAAACATTCATAGACTTTTATCAACTTTATCATTTTGTGAAAGGCCATTTGAATACTATCTTTATCTCTTAATTTTTTTAATTCCTAAATTAAAATGTCTCACAAAAATTTGATACTTTCTATAAATACAATATTATTTATTACTTCATTACTCAAAACCCACTATAAAAATTTTCGACATTTATACGTGATACTTATTATTCTTTACAATGTAGTATTTGTTTTATACTTTTTCAAATATTTTTAGCCCAAAAAATTTATGACAATTCATTTGGAATGATATCCAGAATATAATCGCATTACATGGTAGTTGGCTCACAACACATTTATTATGGATAAAAAAATATAAATATATTACTTAGTCAATTTTTTTTTTTTTGAATTCTATGTATTACTTAGTCAATAGTAACTATAAGAGAAAATTTCAATTTTGGTCCACTTACTATGAGGTTGTGTTATTGCAACACTTGACTTTCAAAAATGATAACTTAGTACTTTGGCTATGTAATTTCTATCAATTTTGGTCACGCCTGCCAAATTACCGCCCAAATGTCACCGAAAAATTTAAACTTATTAAAATAAAAGGGGGCAAAAACGTCATTTCAGGTTTTTTTTTTTGAAAATTAAAAATTTGCAGAAGTGTGACCTTCACTTCGCACCTTCGTCTCCCCACCATGTATGCGGCAGTTGTAGAAGATGGCGTCGTCAGCCGAGACGCGGAGGGTGACGGCTTGGTGCTTAGCGGCTCCCGCGGAGTTCTCGATTCCGATACAACGTAATTTCTGGTCTTTGTGCGGCCCTCTCATTTGGGTTTGAGCTGGAGGAGGAGTCTGCTGCGAGGAAATGTCGGCCTTGATTTTGATGACGTAAATGACGTTGTTCTTGGGGGGATTGCACTAATAGCGCCTTGTGGTCTTAAATCTGCCGATTCCGTCCTTAGCAACCACTACTTTGGGTTTGAGATGGAGGAGGAGTCTGTTGTGCCGCTCCTGGGGGGATTGCACTAATAGCGCCTTGTATGGAAGATGACGTCTGTTGTATAGAGTGGATTGATCCCACCAACAGAAGAAATCATCAATATATATATATATATATATATATATATATATATATATATATATCACTTGTCTTGCAAAGATATGACTATTTCAAAAGCCCCAGCAAGTGCTTTCACCTTATTCTTCCTTTGTTCGTGAAGCTTGCTTGCAGTCTCCTCAATCACATCATTAGACACCACACTCTCGTTTCTCTCCAGTGCTAGTTTACTGGCTTCTGGTGACGACTGAACAACAACAATGTTGTTGTTGTTGTTGTTCTGATCATTAGTTATTTCCTTAACTTCTTCATTAGCTAGTTCCTGATGATGATGGTGGTTGTCTGGTTTCTTGTCTCTCTCCTTCTCTTTCTCTTTTTCCTTATCTCTTCTTCCTCTTCTTCTTCTTGGTTTTCTGCCTTGTCTTCACTGCAGTTATTATTATCAGTGCTGCTACTGACAATGTTGTCGGCGCAGTTCACAGTCGCCGCGATCGGCAGACCGAAGCGAGGACGCGGAGGTTCCGCCGGGAACTAGTTCAGGATGTCGCTCGGAGAAGAGGAGCACGAAGCTAGGATGTCGGAGAAGAGGTTTTTTCATTCCTTTTGTCGACCAATCTCTGTAAATCGGTTTTCCAATGCATGAAGCATTTTTCCGAAGCGCGTTCTCATGCCAACACTCCTTTGGCAGTGCAGGCAGTCGAACCCAAACCATAGAGAATCTGCACTTCATCGAGTCCAGGCCAGAATCCCTCCGGAGGGAGTGGAGAAAAAGCCGTTTACCGAAACAGACCGAAGCGAGGACGCAGAGGTTCCGTCGAGAACTAGTTCAGGATGTCGCTTGGAGAAGAGGAGCACGAAGCTAGGAAGTCGGAGAAGAGGAGGGATGTCGGAGAAGAGAGGATGTCGGAGAAGAGGAGCAGGCGTGACCAAAATAGCAGAAGGTTTGAATAACATGAAATGACCATTTTACCCCTCTTGATTAATGAGTTCAAATTTTCGCGGTGACATTTGGCCGGCGTGACCAAAATTGATAGAAATTACATAATCAAGGTACTAAATTATCATTTTTGAAAGTCAAGTGTTGCAATTAACACAACCTCAATAGTCAGTGGACCAAAATTGAAATTTTCTCGTAACTATAAATATCTTAAATCTGTGTTGGTAGTCTTATACCCACCATATGTACGCTTTACCGGTTGGAACCTGTAGACCGTGTGGCCTCGGTGTAGTCTTGACTGGTTCCACCCGGCTTGACGGCGAAACCTTCCCGATCGCCCCGATCGGGGAGGGGCCTCGGGAGGCAACGACAGAAGACTTGCGTCACGTGTTAATACTCATTGGACAGGGTGCCTGCAGGTGCATGATGGCCACGCGGCTGGCATGCGAGACCCGGATCTTACCCCTTAGCCATCTATAAATACCCACATTTATGACGCACAGAGGGACTTTTGACTTTTTGCTTGACCGGAGCCTGCTGACCCACTGTCACCCACCCCGAGCTCAAGCCTGGTACATCATTAGAATACATACGGACAACCGTATATACTTTATCATGTGTTGATCAAACAATACAATATAAATGAGATTTTTTGTTTATTGCTTAGGTTATCCTTATTCATGCAAATCTCTCTTATTTTTTAAAATGGGTTCCAATTTCACTTCATCAAATTTTAAAATTTTTTATTATTTCTGTTCTACATCCCGGCAAATCTTTTTCACATTTAAAAATGGGTCTCACTTTCATATTATATTATAAATATAATAATAAAAAATTAAAAAAATGTAAGTTTCGAAGCAAATTTGTTAGTAAAGCATATTTGTTAGCCACATCATGAATCCAATCCAATAAACAATGCTTTTTTGGGATAACACTCATCTTGCAAAGGGAGATTTTGTTGGGAAAATCTCAGCCTTATTATAATTTACTAGTTTTCACGCGCATTGCGTGAATGTGATGATGCCCAATGGTTATTTTTAAATAAGTAATTCAAAGTATATCAATGCAATATTATATAGGAGATGTTCTATAGGTAATTGAATGTTGAATTTGTTTATTTAAATCAGTAATTCAAAGTATATAAATGCAAGATAATATATGAGAGATTGATTATAATTGTCACTAAAATAAATTTTTGCAAGTTTGCAATAACGCTAGTTTAAATATCTAAATGCTTAGTATATATAAAAACGATAGTTTAAATTTAAATAAATACTACTTTTGATTTAAATTTTTCTAAGTCTTCTTAATTACTACATATCTTTTAGGTAGCATTGTCATTGTCTTCATATTAGTGCTTGTCCATTTTTTTTTTCTTTTTTATTGGTAATGTGTCATATGCAAACGTTGTTGATATATGATTGAGATCTTAGTTGTACTATGAACTCTTTATCTTGCAAGCATATGATGATATTCGACATTAGTAGTTTTTTCCCTTAAATGCTTCATGTGTTATGAGATGTGTGTCGTAGATTATCATGTGAAAGTATTGAACAAGATATTAATATTTATTACATTTGTATAAAATACTTGGTAAATAAATATATAACATATTTTGTATTGTAACTTTGATATTTAATTACAAGATAGTGTAAAAAAAAACATTGAACAATGTAGTGAATATAATTAATTAATGAATTTGAAGGTGAAGAATCATTGAATTGTAGAAAATAAAGATAATATAACTAATGAAATTATATATATTTTTAATTTTTTTTTATAATGAATATTTTTTTTTTGAATAAAGGAATTATAGACATCTAATTCTAAATTAATTAAATGCATATGCATTATTTTTTATTGTAGCTGCTAATTTATTTAATTTAATAAGAGTAATAAAGGGGGTACTTTTACTTTTCATCCACAACAACGGAGTTATTGATTTTTTAATTTTTATTCGTTGTTGAGATAAATTGTTTTGGTAGTTTGTCAATGACAATTGCTACAATAATTGTCAAGAGATGATGATAATAAATATTTTGAAACATATGGTTACAATAGATATTCTTATATAAAAATTAACTTACAAATTCCTTAAGAAGTTTTCATACATTGGCAAAATTTTGAAAATGATGTGTAAACTTGTTCAATTGGAGCTAGTGAGATGTCAACATTGTCAATTCTTTAAAAAATGGCCCTGCCACTTTAGAGTCCAGGTATAATTGTATTTCTAATGAACAATTTTGTAGTTAGGTCGCGCATGTCTGATAATGATGTACGAACAATTTTGTTCAATAAAATAAAATAAATAATAGTACAATATTTGTAAAGTAATGTACAATTGTAGCATTATATAAATACATATAAAAATATTAATACTATAATGACCTAAATCATTCCAATATGGAAAAACATAATTGAGATATTGAGTCTTGTTCTAAATAATCAAAAGAAGATAAATTAAATGAAAAGAATGAGAAAAAGAAAACTTAACCTAAATTTATTTATTTTTAAATAAAAAAATGCATGAAAATGATTTTTTAACAATTATGCCAACTCTGATTGGGATGGAGTTTGAACCTAAAACATTTCTTATAGAAATTAATGAATAAGTTAAGAATAATAAATAGTTAATTCCGTTACTGTAATTTATTCTAACGGAATACATGATTATTTAAAGGAAAAAAAATTAATATAATAGTGTGTAAATAAAAAAAAAATATAAAAAAATACTAAAATCAAAATAATATGAATCATTCATTTCAACAAAAAAAAAAAATTACACCAATATTTTTTTTCGTTAAAAGACATAATTTTATTGACTCTTATTAAATTTGCAAATATTTCCCAATTACAAAGAAATTTGGTTAACTAAAAGTATTTTACTTGCTCATAATTGTGTCACCAACTCTTCATTTTTTAAAAAACAAGATGTGATGAAATCAATCATGTTTGTAATTTTATTTTTTCTCTTTGACCAAAATAAATAAATGAAACTTTTGCATTCATCATATACGAGTTTTTACGAGTTTTTTTTTTTTTTTTTAAACACAAATGATTGAAAAAGGAGACTTGATTTACAAGAGGAAATGACAAAGTTGGTATTTTCAATTATATAGTTATTTTGCCTTCATTAATAAGCTCCCATCATTTGAACTTTGGCAAATTATTTTGTGGATACGAGTTCAAAATATACAATTTACACATTACATGTTCCAATTTATATATTAAACACTCACAATTTTATAAAAAATTAATTGTGGATATTAGTATTCAAATTATAAATATTAAATATGTCAATTATAAACGTTCAATATTTAAATTGTGTATTTTAAACTCGTTTCTATTATATAACTATAAGGAATAAGGGTCAAATAGGCCCTAAACTAAACGCACACGAAAATGCAATTAGGCCATTGAACTTAAAAAACCTACAATTGGGTCCCTAAACTAACCAATTTCATTCAATTTGTCCATTTTTCAGGTTTCTCAAGTTGCTAACAAGTTACCCTTCCACCTAGGATGCATATGTGTCATTTTTAAAAAATAATTTATTTTTAAATTAGTTTTTTAATTATTTAATAATAAAAACTAAAATAATTATTTTAAATTAATTTTTTAATGTTTCTAAATGAAACTAAAATAATTTTTTTTAAATAAAATAATTTGTTAAGACGTCGTACATGGCTTGGATTTTATTTTCAAAAAAAAAAACAAATTATTTTAGTTTATTTATTAAACATTAAAAAAAATTAATTTAAGATTTTTTAAAAAAATTAAAAATAATTTTTTTTATAAAAAAAATGCCACACATGCATCCTAGGTGGAGGGGTAACTTGTTAGCAACTTGAGAAACTTGGAAAATTGACAAATTGAATGAAATTGGTTAGTTTAGGGACCTAATTGTAGGTTTTTTAAGTTCATGGGCCTAATTACATTCTTGTGTGCAGTTCAGTGGGCCTATTTGACCCTTATCCTAACTATAACTATGAACTTGGGGCTAACGCTTTATATAATTGGCACTGTAAAATCAAATCTTCACATCCCCAGCCACCCCATCCACTCTCTTCTCCCTCCTTTTCCTTTTTTAGGAAATGTGATGGTGGTATAATTTAAATTCCACTTACAAATTATTAATGTGGACCATATCATTATAATGTTATATGAATCATAAAATAAAAATAAAAATGTATTGAATGTATATTTATAAAATAATATATTTTAATATTTAAATAATATATTTTCTCTAAATACAAAATATATTTTTAATATATTAAAAGAACATTATTTTTAAATTAAACATATATTATTTTATAGTATAAAAATATAATCCACCCAATAATGATTGATAATCCAACTTACCGGGCCAATCCAAAAAATTAATTACTAATTGATTATTATATATATGGAGGAAAGAAGAATAAATATACAATAATAAAATAATAAGACCGGTTTGTCAATTAATTATACAATCCACCTATCGACCAACATTTCATTACTTAGGCTTGCTAACATGACCAACCAATGAATTGATGATTATGCAGTGGACCATGGCTAAAATGGCCCCCATTATTTTAATGAAAAGAAATGATTTACGTTCGTTATATTTTGAGGTGCGCTCATTTTTTATTTTTATTTTTGTAATAATACAATGTCTATAAAATGATACTGAATAAAAATATTATGAATTAATTTTATGAATGGCCCCCTTGACTATTGACATTTATCAATTTTTATCATTTGACTTTTAATTGGACCATAAATGATCCATTGACTATTGATCTTTATCAATTTTTGTCATCAACTTTCAGTATGACCATAAATGGTCATTGAATATTGATTTTGTTTCAAAATTTTGACCATTCAATTAAATATCTATTTAATAAATATTAAATTTAAGAATAATAATATAACAATTAGCTTGTTGTTGAGATGGACAAATTGAATTCATAAATCTAGAATGAATGAACTATATAGTTCAAACTAGTCTTTTCTATGCGCGATGCCAAAAACATATGCCCAATCTTTATATTTTTTAAAAATACTAACAAGTCTCTAATAATTAAAATCTATATGAAATCAAATTTATTTATTATTA
>VALG01006088.1:0-20852 GCA_009835305.1 Ipomoea purpurea
GGCGCACGCGTGTGGATCAGGATCCCTTAGAACAAATGAACCCTTCAAGCACCTCGAAGCAAAACCCCGTCGCAAGAATAGGGGATTTTAAACTACAGCCTGAGACGATGCGGTCCCGCCCACGCAGATGTGTATACCCCGGAAAGGGATTCTTGGAGTTGTCTGTACCACCACTACGAATGAGGCTGACCAGAACCTCGCACGGGGCTTGTCTCTGGCGCCCGAACGCGGTTGGCAGAACTCAACTGGAGACAACCCCGCAATAGTCACGTGCATTCCCTCCCGCGAGTCTGCAGTTGAAAGCTCTACGGCACTTCTTGGAGCTTAGGAGCAGGCCAGAACCTCTTCGAATGTCTGGGTGAACTCTCTTAGAAACGTAAAACCACTAAATACTATCGTGGCGCACTCTACACGCATAGCAACAATTCTTTCAGCCAGCGAACACAGCTTTCGCCACGTCAGATCTTCTGATTCCGGAGGCAAACGCGCACGCCCGCTCCGGGGCCTCCTGCACACCAGACCACTCACGCCTAATCAGCGCCCCCAGATCTGGCATCCACACCACGCTATCCCCGAACTCCGGTTTTAGGACTGACGACATCACCTACACACGAACACATCCACAGTAAGGCCTTCTACACTCTCTAACACTATCGTCTCATACTCGCCCTCGTTTGTCTGGCACCGGCCCACGCCGCTGGACCCACACTGCTCGCGCGGCTGTACCTCGGGAAGTATGAACGGTACGGACCATAAATTGGCTTACCTGGGGCAAATACCACTGGGATACGACAGACACGTCTATCTAGTTACGATACCAGGATCCTACAGACGCGAGTACACGCCGCCCGCCGCAGAAACACTCCTGAGGTCCTCTGTATATCACTGACCTGTAGACAAGAAGCGAGTCAGACCAGGTCAAGCAGCTAAAACTGGGATGGGGCTTTCGGACAGCCATGCTACTAAGGGCGTATTCCGTGTCTCCGCTCCCTATCAAAGCACTTATACTGGCACTAGTCCATGCCGTGTCCGTCCAAAAGCCGCATCAGGGAGCAAGCCTGACGAGAACTCGCCCGGCTATAACAGTTCTGCAATGTTTCTCTAGCTAGTGAACGCATCGAGACAATTACTTTCTAAAATACCCACCTGACGAACAGAGGACCATCCCGCCACACTCTAATGAGGTGTGCCCTTTGTGAAATGTGACAGAGCACGGGGAGGATTTAAACAACACCCTCTTTTGAGGTTCGTGCTAACACGCGCATACACAGATTTTATGTACTTCGTCCGTTGCAATCCGCGCAAAATGGCGGACATTGGTTGCCAGTCACACGCACATTAAGCAATCTGATTGAATGATTCCGGTCGTATTTGTGTAGAATGTCTCCACCGGGTGTGGACGGTGTACTCTCGGGATGTACCACTGGCCGCGCCCCAGCGCCTTCTCGAACTGAACCGGATCGACTGAGCCAGTGGCGCTTTGGCGATCGACTATATGGTAAGAGTGCCGTGCTGTAAGTCGTCAACGTGGCCATTGTGGTTAAATGGCGTCTCTCTTGCCCCCCGTGGCTGTGGTGAGTCAGCAGTGAGGTGAGGTGGAGTGGGGTGACCGCACAGCATTATACTCGCACCTACCGATGTAGAGGAGCGTGCGTTGAGACGAAGCTGATACTCTGAAGAAGAAACGATGCGACTGTTGCCACCCGAAGAGGCTTGGACGAAAACGGGGACCCCCCCCCCGGTGGCTTAAGCTAAAGGTAGAGTGGCTTGCCCGATTGGGAATGGAAGTCTAGAATGTTCGGTGGGTCTGTATGATTGTTCTTACGAGATTAATTCATGCGGAACTTAGTGGTTTCATCTTCAAGTATAATTGGATGTGTGTAGTGGATGAAGCGTAGGTTTGGGCCGTTCTCACAGGGATTGGTGCAATGGCCACGAGACCATGTCGCAACTCCAGTAATTTCCGTTCTTAGAAGCTGACTTTTCATTTCTGTTATGGGGGTTTGACTCAAAGGTACGCGTACTTTGAGATGGCAGAAGCGCTGTGGCGGAGAACAGAGGGCTGGAATTGAAGACATAATACATCAGGGATTGCGGCAAAGAAGCTGCGAATCTTTAGTGAGGTGAGGTATGAGCTGTCTGCATGTTACAAAAACACAAACAAGCTTGCTGCGACAAATTGGCTTCTATGGCGAGTACCACATCTTGGGTGAAAAGTGATGCCCTCCTTGGAGCATAGCCTATCGGAGCTCATGTGACCCTATGTCACGAACCTCGAGTAGTACCTATTGAGGGTGGACCAAGATGGGTTGGTTCAGAGCGTCGCGCTGCGGCTAAGTAATTAATTCCCCAACAGCTAGTCAAACGGGGAGGTGACTGCGAACGAAGCCTGAATTGGTTCCCCTGCCTCTCACCTTCTGATTAAACCATAAAAATCGTGTAGATATGCTTCTAGTTATTTATTTTTTCTAATGCTCTGTACCTACTAACTTTAGTTTGTATATCAAGATGACATACTGATTATCAAACCTAGGAACACATTAAAACAGAAATAATGCACATATATTTTGTTTGCGTATTTGTGTTGATTAATATTTTAATACTCCATCTTTCATTTTTTAATCAATAATTTGTATATCATTAGTTCGTACTTTTAGGTTTAAAATCCTGTTTGATAACATTTATATTAACGTGAAGAAACAATCACCATTTGTCCAAAGACCAATTAAAAAGGATAGAATTTTCATGTGAGGATCGTATCACAGGTCTAAATATTCCTTGAAAT
Organism: Ipomoea purpurea; assembly: GCA_009835305.1. Taxonomy (NCBI): domain Eukaryota; kingdom Viridiplantae; phylum Streptophyta; class Magnoliopsida; order Solanales; family Convolvulaceae; genus Ipomoea; species Ipomoea purpurea. The sequence continues at coordinate 2,786 of VALG01006088.1, forward strand.
AGATGTCTATCAATGGAATTGATATTATACAATATGAGTTTACCAGTAATATTTTTGTTTGCTACAAAACTATCTATTGTACAGTTTAAGTGTCATGTGTTGTAGTTTATAATACTCTATACAGTATTTATAGCTTAACAGTCTTTATAAATGATACTTAGTTCAATTATATAGATTAATTTGACTTATATTAGAAGTCAATTTGGAAAATAGTTTCGTAGTACCTCGCAACTATGTAGCAAATATGATATCATGTCCACCGTGCCTTGTGTTTCCACTGGTATCCAGTCCTTTATGGGGAGGTTTGAAGTTTGAGCCTTGTAGTGGGTGTAGTTTGTAAATGTGGATATCCCCTTCTTTTGTAATTAAAAAAAAAAAAACTATGTAATGATACTATTTTTTAGAAATTGTTTCATCAGTTGTTTTTCATATAAAGTTATATATATATAAAGCTTAAAGTTTGATGCTTTAAAGTATTGATTATATTTACAATTCTGCTATGTCTTACAGTGTAGTATCTGTTCATATACTTTCTGAGGCTCGAACTCACAACTTTCCAAATGAAAGTCCAACCCGGGTACCATTAGACCCACATAGTCTTGGTAACAATGCTACATTTATATTATAAAGGTATTATACATAATTTAAAATAGTGAAAATTGTAATTTATGCCCCTCCATAATATGCCAATTATCAATAATGTCACCCCTGAATTATTAGTGGTGTAATATTGCCCTCAATTTTCAAAACGGTACATATATTTCCCCTCCCGTACCGTACGGGAGGGGCAATATATGTACTATTTTGAAAAGAGAGGGCAACATTTACACCTACGGGGGGGGGGGGGGGGGGGGCACTGTATGTACCGTTTTTGAAAATTTGAGGGGCAATATTTACACCACTAATAATTCAGTGATAACATTGATAATTTACATATTATGGAGGGACATAAATTACAATTTTCCCTTTAAAGTATTAATTATATCTTTAAATTCTACAATTTTATTATGACTCATTTTTATTTGATTGGATGAGAGCTAATAGAGTTGTGTATAGATAGAATAGATATAATACAATTATTATAGTATAGATATATTATAAGGAAGTCTCATAGAGACTGTGATAGGAAAATCATAATCAAACTCAAATGCAATAGAGTCATAATACTCGATCACCCTCAAGCACAAGGTACACTGGTGACTTGTAGCTTGTCCCTAAGAAACGAGAACCGAGGACCGGGTAGGAGCCTTTGTAAAGATATCTGCAAACTAATCCTTGGTTGAAATAAAGTTAACCTGTACATCACCATTCGCAACCCTGTCTCTAACAAAATTGTAGTCAATTTCTACATGCTTGGTTCTACATGAAAAATAGGGTTTCACACATATATGTAGCTCCAAGACTATCACACCAAAGCTTGGGAGCGGGCACATCGGTTATGCCCGATTTCTCGTAGAAGCGAGAGAGTCCAGATTACCTCGGCACAGACATCTGATAAAGCTTTATACTCAGGCTTCAGTAGATGATCTAGCAACAGTCCGTTGCTTCTTGCATACCCACGATATAAGATTAGAACCAAGAAAAACTGCATACCCACTGGTTGATTTACAATCTTCAGGACAGTCAACCCAATTAGAATATGAAGAAAGCATGTAATTCTCTAGATACTGATCGACGAATTCGCAAACCATAAGTGATAGTTCCCTTTACATACCTTAGAACACGCTTCAATTGCTCCCAATGCGAGACTGTAGGCGCATGCATGTGTTTGACACAACTGATTAGTGCAAAGGACAAGTCTGGACGGGTAACTGTAAGATATTGTAAAACACCTGCCAGACTTCTATAGTGTGTCGCATCGTCATATAAATCAGCATTGGAGATAGTGGGTTTAGAAGCAGACATAAGAGTGGCTAAAGGTTTACAGTCTGTCATGCCAGCACGTTTTAAGATATCTGTCACGTATCTTTGTTGAGAGAGCAAAATTCCATCCTTACACTTGATTGTTTCAATCCCTAGGAAAGAAACCAAGTTCACTAAGATCCCTAATCTTGAATGTAGATGATAGAGCAATTCGAAGGGAGCTGATAAGTCCTTGATCATTGCCCTTTACAAGAATGTATCAACATAAACAACACATAAATGAAACCTGAACCATGTCAGTAGTAAAACAAAGATACATATGTTTTTGAATCTTTAAAATCTTGCCATCAGGAAGGTATGTAAGCGATTAAACCAAGCTCTAGAGGCTTGTCTTAATCCATATAGGGAACGTTTCAACAGACAACATGATTGGGAAATTTTTTATCAATGTATTCCCGGTGGTTGCTTCATATAGACATCGTCCAGATAAAAACCCATTCAAGAAAGCATTATGCATATCAAGTTGTTTGATAACCCAACCAGAGGATATATCCAAAGATAGAAGTAACTTAATAGTAGTCGGTTTGACCACTGGGTTGAAGGTGTGTAACAACCCCCGTGTTACGAGCCCGTAAAAACCAATTAATTAATTAACAATAGCCCAACGGGAAAGAAATAAAGTTTCACTACCATGATTCCAAATAGCGAAAGAAGCGCCCACCCATAGTCCGTGGGCCCTCATCTCTAACCCAACCCCTAGATCCAAGTAGGATTGAGACCTAAAATAGATCCTTAGATCTATAAATAGAGAATAGGGGGCCACCTAGAATCTCCACAGACAAATATCTCTCACCACCAAGAGTTCCAAGAATCCCCTTAGAGAAATGAAAGAGAATCAAGAAAGCTTAAAGAAAGAATCCTTCATAGCCAAAGGAATTAATTAACGCAGTGACAAGAGGTAACCCATGTCTCAACAAAACTACTTTCATAGTATGATTAGGGTTTCCCCCTTGTTATTGCGTGTTAATGATTGGTAATGTGTTGATGATTAATATGAATGATCCATGGGATCTTGATATATCTTGATACTTGGGAATCTTGAATAATTATCGGTGCTTCTGGATGATTATATGAAGGATCTTCGATAATTATCAACCCTGGGATTCTTGATGATTATGGTGTTGTTCGTTGATAGTTGTATGTCGTTCTTGATGCTTATGTGTGTATATTCTTACCGAGATCTTCGCAATTAGAGACCAAACGTATTCCTTGTCTGGTATAGAAAGTGAGTTAGAAACCTAGTGTTGTATCGGGTACATGATCATTTATTCTTGGTTTACTCGGGTGGCGGAAATCGCAATGTTTGGTGTTGATTATGTTTAGAAGAGCATGATGAGGTCATGTGCTTACGTGCTCTCGGTACTGATCCGTATTGTCTACGTGTTGTCGTTAATTGCGTTGTAGAGGTGTCTAAGCAGTGGTTTCCGGGTTTCCACAAAATGGTTCCCCAGGGCCGAAATTGTGTGATAAGAAGTCAGGCTGGGGGGGGGGCTAGGGACACGCCACTGGTTTGTATTCCCACGGGCCGAACCGAACGCCACCTTCCGGCAGCAGCAGAGCCGGCGGGCGCGGAGGCAGCTGCCTCGCCTGGCGACCCGCTGCGCAACAGTGAAACGCAGCGAGGCCGGTGAGGGCCCCACCCACCTCTACCGCTGGAAATTCGCCCACCTTCGGGTATTGCTTTCCCCGTTTGATTCCCGACACCGTGTGTCCAAGGCGTCGTTTATCGTTGCTGTTCTAAGTTTGATTTTCGGAGTACCGTTCGTCAAGGTTTATGAGTTCTGATTATATTGCATGCAGTTGGAATTGGTATCCCGGGGGCGCGAGAGGGTGGCAAGTATGACACCGTTAGCTATCCTGAGTAATGGGTGAGCGGATCGACATGGGTTGTTGTATACGTTTTATCCCCTTCCAATGGCATGTGGGTTTCATGTGCTTGCCTGAGTGTGTTAACTGTGTGTGGGTTACTCCGGCCAATCGGCCTTTCGATCGGCATTGGTTATCCTGACTCGGTTCAGGAACATGGCTGGCTGCGGTCAGATTGATACCCTTCTGCGCTGCGGTCCCCGCTTTGGTTGCGTCAAACGTGCTATATGAGCTGCAGTTCATACTTTCCTGCCCTGCGGTCAGACTGACATTCCTGGGCTGTCGGTTCCACTGGTTCTGTCGCGTCACAACTATGATCCGAGCTGGCGGTTACATCACGGCGGTCGGTCTGCGATCGGGACCTCCGTGTCTGGCGATACGGGGCAGGGCGCTGCGGGCAGTGTCAGAACTATACCTGCGCTGCCTCATCGTATGGCATCGGCGATTGTCACTGTCTGGGGTGGGCCACCGGGAAAGTGTGCTCATGGAAGATGTGATCAGCTGCATGCGAGTGTTGTGATTACAGTGTAACCTTGGGGGATGTGACTCATGAGATTCTAATCGTGATTGTTAATGGTTGGGTTCTGTGATATCGTGGTTGTACCGCCTTGCTGCTTTATGCTGCCTTATCTGTTGTGAACTGCATATGCTCTGTTATAAACCTGTTGCTGCGGTCTGCCTTATCTCGTCGAGTCCGATTCCCAGGTTTTAAAAGCTACGCTGTCGTAGCGATATATCTTCATCGCTCAACAATGGTTTTCGTAACTCTATATACATGACCTCAGTCTCTATATGCTTATCTGTAGTTTCACGCGCTTGGAACGTGGTTACCAGCCATCTCTCGCTGAGGCGCAGATAACATCTGGTTTTTCAGGCCAGAGCGATCAGAAGCCTGGAGCGGCTAGACTACTGGAGCGTCAGAAGTATGAATAGTGTTTTCCCTTGTTCGGTCCTGCGTGCCATGTTATTGGCATCTATAATTCTCAGGACTATAGTTACGAACAACTTAACCTGGGTTCTCTACCAAGGTGTAGGCATACACACCCCCCGTAACACGCTCATGTTCTATCGTCTTTGGACTGGTGCGAGATATCACCTTTATTATTTCAATACTAGTTTTAAATGTCTTGAAAATTGGGCTGTTACACAAGAATGGTCAACACAAATTTGACCGGGTACCCTGATTAATCTTTTGCTACAGATTGCTTCTGACCGATCGAGTTGTCGCATCAAGCTTCGTCAGTCCTTGCTGTGGTGCGACAAACCCCTATTGTACACAAAGGGATGACTTCATATTAGACCGTGAGATGTCTACCAAAATCACGTCCAGCGTATTGCATTCTGAAAGAGCGCATTGACTTCATCATCACGGAACTTGCGCCAAAGTTATCATGTTTAACAACATGTGTATGCAACAGTAGGTTAGGGGGCAAACCTAGGCTGATAGAGCCAAGAGAGGACCATCAGCATGACTACGAGTGGCCATGGGTGATCCGAACCGTGGGGCGGCGACGACCGACCTCTCTGCCGACCATGGCATCGCTGAGCGGCAGTAGGTTCGCTGTCCTCCGAGGGCCCATCCTAGGCCGGTTCTGGCTGGGCTAGAGTCGCTGCTGGGCCGGACCCGGTTCAGGTGAGACCGGTTGAGCCAAGACGGATGATGAAGCTGGAACAAGTATAGACTCAGCCCATGGTTGGGTCGTTTGAACTGGTGGTGCTGCAAAACTGTCTTGGTAAAAGGAAAAACATTCTCATCAAACCGAACATGCCTGCATATATATACCTTGTTAGTTTGAAGGTCCATGCACCTATACCCCCTAAATGATTCAGGAATAGCCTAGGAAGACACATGGAAGGACCTGTAAGACATCTTATGACGATTGTAGGGAGGCAAATAAGGATAACACAGACAACTAAAGACACGAAGAAAAGAATAGGATGAAGGGGATTTATGCAATAGAAGATGAGGACTGGATTTATTTGTCACAACGGAGGGCATTTTATTAATTAAATAAACCACAGTCTCAAAAGCATAATCCCAAAACTTATAAGGAATGGAGGCACGACTTAAGAGAGCTAGACCAGTTTCAACAATGTGTCTATGCTTTCTTTCGACACGACCATTCTGTTCATGAGTATACGCACATGATTGTCTATGAAGAATGCCTAACTGAGCCAATGTGGTATGCAACTTTTTATATTCAGCTCCTAGATCAGACGGAAATGGATTTAATTTTGCGATTGAATGAACGTTCAACCATAGCCCGAAACTTATCAAAGATAGCATAGAGATCAGACTTTTGTGACATAGGAAAGTACAAGTGTAACGAGCTGAGAGTAGTCATCAACAAAGATAACGAAATAATGATATCCATTAGTAGAAAGATGGGAGCAGGTCCCCAAATGTCTATGTAAATTAAATCAAGGACACACGAACTAGAGGACTCAACACGTGGTAAGGGAAAACCATGCAGATTTCCCTAACTGACATGCATTACATAGACGGGAAGAACAACGAATATTACTACTTGACCCACTAACCGAACATGATGAAAGAATTTGACTGAGAACTCGTTGATGAGGATGACCAAGACGATCATGCCACACAGATGCTGAGGCTCTAGCCGAAAGAAACGCAGTTGGTGACGAACTCGGAATGGGAAGCTGTAAAGCCCCCCTAGAACTATTACCCCGTAGAAGAATTTCCTTGGTGTTGATATCCTTCACAACAAAAAAAAAAAAGATGGGCGAAACTCAAAGAACACCTTATTATCTGATGCAAAATTTTGAACAGACAATAGAGATGTAGACAAACTAGGAACATGCAGGATATTAGACAATTGAAAAGATCTAGAGGGGGAATTAAAGCTAGCATGACCAATACGAGTAATAGGTAATCACATACCATCACCGACACGTAATGTGTCATTACCATTGTAGTCCTCCGAGAAGGAGAGAGTAGCGATGTCCAGAGTGGCATGATTAGTGGCACCTGTATCTGGAAGCCAGGTGTGGCCGTGTGGGAACCTTGAGGATCCGAAGGAGTTTCTTGATATATGACATTAGCCTGAGGATCCTTGGCACACCAAAGATGGCATGTGGAAGCAGTATGACCTAACACATGACAAAGTTGACACTTGGGTTGCCAGTTACCGTTGTGTCCTCCACCACGGCGACCGCCACCCCGCGGCTGGCCGGTTTGGCCGCTGTTTTGACCGTTGTTCTGGCCGGAACCACGTCCATCGTTACTGCGCCCGGAATCGCGGACCTTCTGGCCGCCCTTTTGCGCTGTGAAAGCGGCCGGCGAGCCACCTCCGGGACCACCGCGCGTCATAAATTCCTCCGCGCCCAAGAGATCAGCATGCTCTTGGAGAGTAATAGGCTGGTCGCGTACGTTGAGAGACGATATGAGACCCCTGAACTCTGGTTGTAACCCCCGAAAACGTAAAGGTTTTGTTCTTCTAGTGCATAGGTCGGTCAGCGAGAGTGAGCTCCTCCACCAAAACCCTAGCCTTGCCGATGTAGTCAGCCGCGGACATGTTTCCTTGATCAAGTGTATGCAATTGTCGAGTAGATTGAGCCCCGAGAGTGGGAAGACGACGCGAGTGCACCAACCACAACAGTCCAACAGCCCAGCTGGTGCGGTGGCCGATGGCGAGAGGCATGACCTCATCGGAGAAGGACGACATCAACATGGACAATAAGGCTTGGGTCCTTGCCGGACCCACGCACGATGCGCCAGATTGAGCTGCGCGATTACCGTATCATCGCCGTCGCCGGTTAGGCTGGCTGGAGGACATGGATTCTTCCATCAACAAATCCAAGAAGATCGTGACCATCAAGAAAAGGAACAACCTGGGCTCTCCAAACAGGTAGTTCTTGTATGTCAACTTAATGCTGATGAAGTGGTGAGCGGTGGATAACGAATTAACCAACGACGTAGCGGAAGAGATAGGAGCATTAGAGACGGTCCGTTCAGAAGAACTAATAGATTCGTCGGCTATTTGAAATAAAACCCTAGCTTAGTTGATACCAGATGAGAGCTGAATAGAGTTGTGTATAGAATAAAAAATTACAAATTACATATATATATATATATATATATATATATATATATATATAAGAAGGAAGTCTCAAAGAGAACGAGACAGAGAATCATAATCAAACTCAAATACATAGAGTCCTAATAGATTGATCTCTTTTACCGATTAAGATTCGTGAGAGAATCCTAAAGAGACCAACCTTTAAAAAATGTTTAATTGTAGAGCAAACGTTTTGTCCACTTTGTTGAAAGATACGAGCTGAATTTCATGATGATGTAATGCTTTGAGAACTATATTATATTATTTGAAGTATTTAAATGTAGTATATCTGGAATTGAAGCGCAATCTTCTTTTTGACGTCACACACATGCGGGCAATGGTTCTATACTGCTCTAGAATCTTGTAGATTCTAGCTGACTGGCTTGGTTTAGAATCTGGGGATGCAATTTAATATTCAAAAAATTTACTATCAAAACAACTCATCATTTTCTAAATATTTTATTATATTATATATACACATATAAAATAAAGTAACACCGGTGACTACTGTTATGGTAAGATACGCTCATTGAAATTTACAGTTCAAGTTGAGTTGGTGACTTTACAGTGGTACGCAGACATCTCGAGTTTACCAATTTAATGATTTTTTTTTAAAAAAAGATCTTTCAACTTTTATCACAATCGAGTTAATATTATATGTTTATGCATGATGGAGTTGGATCTATCCGGAAATTGACAAACATGTTAGTGAATAAGAACACAAAACACAAATTAGTCAAGAATTGTAATTCTTATGCCATGTACTGGTTATTGGTCAATCTTACATTGTAGACTCTGATTTAAAAATTTTATATTTACAGTTGACATATCCTATATTTATAGTTAGATTGTTTATGTGTCTATAAGATAAATTAAAGGTACATAATATGTTAATATAGACGAACATGGTAACTACGGACACATAATATGTTAACTACAAACACATAGTTACCATATTAGTCTCTGCAGTTACCAATTATATGTGTCTGTAGTTACGATGTTATGTGTTTTCACTTTATTTGTAGGCACATAAACTGTTAACTGCAAGTACAGATTATGTTAATTAGAGACAATTATCTGAAGGTTGTTTTGGACAAGGGTCTATAATGCAAGGTAGATCCTGGTCCATGATATAATTTGCCCAAAAAGTGATAGTCGGAGTGTTGGTCCCGAAAGTATTAGATAGAGATGAAAGTCTAGATAGAGGGGAGGAGGGTTGAATAGACTTTTACAAATTTTCAAAAAGAATATTCTACCTCAGCTTAAAAGCTAGTTTCTATAACAAAGTGTAATCAGCTGGCTAGCTAAAAAGTGTGGTTGCTGAACAATTTATCGTATGTAGCCAAGTTTTTGAGACACAACCGTTTTGAAGTTAGTTAAGTGTGATCAGCTAGTCTTGTGATAAAGTCAGCTGCATGAAAACAATAAATGAACTGTAAAATAAACACAAGAAATAAAGTAAGTGCCAAAGAGAATTTTTTTAAATGGTTTGACAACTCCGCCTACATCTACCTTTCTCTTTAAAACCTAAGGAGGTTTCACTATGTATTTCTATCCCAAAATACAAAGTGATTCAATCATTAGATCAGGAATTGAGCATTCCCCCTAAGAACTAGCATGTTTTTAAATTACTATGCTCTCAAGTCTCAACCTACAAAACCTTGACAAGCTATTAGCTTAATCATTCAGTTGCTGTTAACTTAGGCCTGGGTTCAACAAGAATTCTTTGCTTTCTCAATAATCTTGTTTATCCTTCATCAAAATCCATGCCCTCATGATCACGGTTGGTTCTTGTGTTCTGAACTTTTGTCAGCTGGTTATATATCTGTTGATTCACATTATACTAGCTTCTTCCGTATAAGCCTGCTATCACTTGTTGGAACTACCTAAAGCTTGTTGATGTTGTTTATTTGCGATATCACTTTGGAATTTCTTTCGTCTTGAACAGTTGTTGTTTGATAGCTCTTTCATTCTCATTCTAAACTGTTATTCACTTGCTCCTGATAAATCAATTGATTAAGAATTTTGGTACATACCCAAACAAATTTGGGTCCTTGATAGTTAGTTTTGTTGGGTTTATAGAATAGCCCTAGTCCATTGTGAGGTACTTGAGCCATCATTCTTTCCCGTTCAAGATCGTAATCAAATGAAAATTTATAAAACATTTTGGGTGCACCATTTTAAGAATTATTTGAGGATTTTTGAAATTTTGGTGCATCCAAAAAGTGTAATGAGATCTAGGACACCTTCTATGACTTTGTCTTTGTCTCGGCATATGATAAGTCATAGCCAATCATGATCAGATGGATATAATCTGCCAACACCCATCCTTAGAGTTATTCCCTTACTCCTAAGGTGCAATCAATAATACCCGTTGTTAACAAACATATTTGATCTTTTGGCTTTGTGAGTCTGCGGAGCTGAGTTCTTTGGAACACATTTTTATTGATATCGTTTAGATGATTTGTGGTGTGTGCCTTTGTTACCACGATGTGGAGCTAATATAGGTCGTATATCCATTTCAATCAAGTCTAATCTAGTACTGAGTCCATCTTTAGTCTTACCTTTTATGTCTATAAGAGTTCCAACAAGACTATCACACACATATTTCTACATATGCATCACATCAATACTATGTCTCACATCTAGTGTCTTCAATACGGAAGATCAAAGAATATAGATTTCTTTTTCCATGGACTCTTCTCATTTGGGGTATCTCAACATTAGCTTTTGACTTCTTAGCTCTTGAGATTTAAGCTTTTGAGTCTTACCAAAAAATAATATTTATACATTATACACGTTCATAAACTTGAATCCCAGTCAGTAGTTGTGGATCATCTGTATAGTCTTGTACCCCATAGAAAGTCTTTTTTAACATTCGATATGATATAGGGTGAAATCTATCAAGAAATCTCCGATGACCCAAGTATACTGTTTCTACCATGAACAAGTTGATGATAACATGTATTATCTTCACATATAAGGCATGCTTTATGTCCTTTGACACTACACTCATACAAGTTTTCATAAGCTGGAAAGTCATTGATTGTGCAGAAAGTATGCATGCAACTTAAAACTCTCTTTTCGATATGCGATCAAACACTAACATAACTTCATCCCACAATTTTTTCTAGTCCTCAATCAAAGGGCACCAAAAAGAAATATATCATTCCCTGGTTCTTTTGGCCCAGAAATTATCAAGCACAGTAATATATATTTTGCAATTCATACACAACGCAAGGGGATAGATTATAAATCACCAGCATAACTGGCCACGAGCTATGCATGGTACTAAGGTTCATGTGAGGGTTCATACCATCAGTACAAAAGTCCAAGTCTAAGATTTCTTGACTCATGTCCAAATTCAGAAAAGCATTATCAAATGTTTTTCATTGAGGAGAATCAACCGGTGTTGAAGTTTTCCATCAGAATTTTTTTTTATTTGCATGCCATGTTAAGTTCTTCCCGTCACTTGAATTTGCAACACATACACTTAAATCTCGGAAGAATTGGGACATACCACAGAACTTTAGCTGGTTTCCCTTTCAAACTTGCCTTAACAACAACATGGTCTCTTGTTTTGTAACGAGAATGCCCCACATATTAGACATGCATGAAATTCTTGGTAGTCATTCCTAAACAATATGCCAATCGTTATGACATGCAGTATCTTTGTATACTCCTTACCGTCTGGATGCATATCCTTTAATATCTTAAGTAAGGTAGTAAAACTATTATCGCTTCACCCATTCCCTAGCTTTCAAGTTGAATAATTTTAAAAAAACATATGACCGTGTATTATTTACTACACCCCAGCCACAAAGATTTTTGAATCACTCAATAATTCATCTAACTCATTTGATCGACCGGTGAGCTCTTCTCCAACATTGTGAAACATTTCATCCAACTAATTTTCAGAGCCATCATCTTCATTTGCTTCGTTGTCAACATACATGTTAGATGAACTAGCCACTTCCCCTTCACCATGTCATATCCATTTTGTATAATGTTAGATTAATTCCATTACAGATTTAGATGATCAAATATGTCTTATGCACTTTGATTTTCTTATATTACCACACTTTTACAGTGACAAAGAGAATCTCTCATTATTATTCGGAAGACTATATTTTGCAAAGTCTAAAATTATCTAACTCTCTTCTTCATATTTCTTACTAATTTTGAGGAGCATTCATCCAACTTTTTATCCATCACAAACCAATTTAAAATAATAGTAACCCTAATTAAACTTCTGTTAACACTTATCAAACAATTTCTAAAATAATAATAATACAATGAAAAAAACTAATTAAACATAGACCACAGTGTGGCTAATACTGGATGCACAAGGGAAAGACGAAAACAAAAGATAAACATAGACCACGGTGTGGCAAATAACCGGATGCACAAAGGAAAGCAGAAAATTCGCAGAAAAAAAGATAGTAGAAAGATCTTACCTGACCTCACTAAAGAGTTGTCCACGTTGATAAACAAAACCTCAAATGAAACTAATCACCTACAAGTTTACAATTAAATTTTACAAAAAATCTCAAATAATACAATTCAATAAATACTTAAACAACTCTAAATTCAACAATAATATTTAAAAAATCATCATTCAATAATAATAATATAATAATAACCAATCTAATGATAATAATATATTTAATTTTCAGAAATATATATATAAATTATGTATAATTCCTAAAATACACAATAATTCAATAAAATTTGAATGTATTAACAATAATTCCTAAATATACACAATTTCTTAAATTTGAAATATATTAACATAATTTTTCTGAAATTCAAAATGTTATATATATATATATACGAAAATTCCAAAATATATTATCAAATAATTTCAAATTATATTAAATAATTATTTTCAACTCACAAAAATTTAAAATTAAACAATATTTCAAAAAATATATAAAACTCACAATGAAGGAGGTGGGTGGCGGCAGCGAGCGGTAGTGCGGTGAATGGCGGTGGCAGTAATAGAGGAAAAGGTCGTGTAGTGGCGGCGGTAGTAAGAGGAAGAAGCATAACGGTCAAAATTTAAAGAAGAAGAATAAGCACAACGGTCAAACTTTAAAATATATTAGGAGGATACGACATCAGTTTTAACTGATGTCGTATCCTGTAATTTGTTTTTTAATTTAAAAGACCTATGATATCAGTTTTGCAGAAAAACCGATGTCGTAAGTGTTTAATTTTTTTTTTTTAAATTTAGAATATACGAAACAACCGACATCCGTACCATTAATAAAAATATAAAATAATGTACGTATATGATGTCGGTTTTATACAAAACCGACATCGTATACTCGTTGATTAAAAAATAACAAAAATCGTAAAAATACAACGTCGGTTTGCTTAAAACCGGCGTCGTATATTTATTTATAAAAAACAAAAAAATTTAGTAGCATACGACTATGTTTTATTAAAAACCGATATCATATACTAATATAAAAAATTTAAAAAATTAGTTATAAATGTCCGATGTCGGTTGTATAACCAACCAACGTCGTATAGTATATTCATTTTTTTTATATTTTTTTATATTTAGTTTACGACGTTGGGTTTTTTGAAAAATTGACGTTAAACATTTTTTTTAAAAATTATAAAATTAATTTTAACGTATCGATGGGGTTTTGTTAAAAATCCTACGTATATGTTGACGTTGGTATCCGTATCCGGGCATTTTGGGCTCGGGTTGTCCGAGTCCCTAATTTTTGCCAAAATGCAATATGTGCGTCTGAGGTGTCTTTTCAATCACAATTACACTCTCCATATGCAACCATCTCGGTCTAGCCAGCAAGTTTACATGTAAGACCATGAATGAATGGCTTCAAGATATCTGCTGCTAAATCTTGAAAATGCACGGTAGAACTCCTGCAAGTAGTAACGACCACCAATAATATACCAGAAATTATTTTATGAAACCAATAACCGATATTTTTGCTTGAGGTTTAGATAAAGCTCCATAAAAAACTTTAAAAATGCATCTGATGTGGCCTAGCCACATGATGCGGTCTGCTATGAACCAATAAGTGATATTGTTATGGTGAGAATTGGAATGCTGTCTCGCCAGCATCCAAGTGTCCATCCCATAAAGGAAAAAGATAGTGGATTACAATCAGGAAACTATTAATTGCTTAAGGGATACGCAATTAGATCGTGTGGGGTAAATTCCTCCAAAATGGGGGGTTTGAGAGCAATCAGCTGTAATTAAGAGAATTTGCTTAATGGGGCATTTTTTTTTTACTGTCCTAAGGTTTCTGGCACACTGTCGTCGGCGTCGCTGCACAGTAACACAGGTCGCGTGGGCATTCTCTTCGTGCCACAGCCCGTCCTCGCCATTTCTTATTCGTTTTCTGGCAGTTATTGTTCCCCGATTGCGCGTATTCACATTCTTGTGTGCTTCTCTGGCGATCGAATCGTTAGGTACTCTGAGATGTTGATAATGATTCGATTCCCAAAGCAAAGACGTATACAAGGATGCATTGTACTGAGGAGAAGGTTAGTGTTTTTATGTGCACACCTTCCACCTTTTGGTGGCTCTTCTCCGTTTTCATTTTCCCTCCTTGGCCAGCTTTGAATGTGTTTGTCAATATTTGTTTTTCGTTTACAGACGGTCATGCATCGCATTCGTAAACATTGTTGCTCCTGGAATGGCTTATGCAATTTCTGTTGGGAATCGAAGCGTTTGCAAATCGCTTGGCGGATCAAAAGAAAAGAAGATTGCGTTTTTGATGCGGCACCATGGAGTCGTATCTCGGCAGCGCCGTCTGATTGGGATTGTGTCTAGGTTATAGGGGGACACTACGATGCTGCACAAAGCTTTGAGAGAAGCGGTACATGAGGGGAACGTGTCCTTTGGGAGCATAAATGGCATCGGTTGCAACTGCTCGTGCGTATCAGGTCGATTTCAAGTTCTCCTTCGGCCGTGTATGCATATTTGAAGTTAGCTCTGTTTTTGAATCTTGGTGCGCATCACACAAAAGAAAGCCACAGTCGGTGCGTTATTAAGCTTTGGCATGGTACATGCCTTAGCCTGCCCCTCTTTTGAGTTATGCATGCGGAATACCTTTGATCATATGTTTATGTATATATTGCGTGCAGCATGATCTTCTTTATTAATACTATTTTATTCGGGATTCTGGTATGTTTTGTTGTCGTTTGTGTAGCTTGCCTGGGAGCATATATTTCGGGAATAGATTTTTTTGAGCGCGTGGCATCTTGCTGGGTTTCTGCGTGCGTCGGCTTTGGGGATGTATCTTGCTGGAGTTCTGGGAGCATCGATATGTTGAATTGTGTGCGCGGATGTACGGGTTCAGTTACGGTATGTTTTTCATTTGGCTCTTAAGTTGTCGGTGTTTTGGGTTTAGGGTGTTGCATGTGTGCACCGCTATGTCTGTTTTTGCGTGGGGTCTCGCTTTACGTTTTGTGCGCATTGCGTATTACCATGTGTGCGTAGGTTACCAACTACCATTTTGTTAAAATCATACCAAATTAAACTAAGGGGCCTAATACGTAAAGTAATGTGGTACGATTCTTTTGTGCATGCAAGCGTTATATCATGTGCTTTCGAGTTTATAGTGCGTGTTGGTCTACTAATTCTGTACTGTTATGTCAGCGTAATATTGTGCTTGCTATGTGTGCCGTGGTGTACCTGTATTTGTGCGTAGTCCATTATAGTCCTTGTTGGGAATATATTTTTTGGTGCGGTGTGCATCGTTGTGGGTTTCTGCGTGCGTTGGTGTGAGTATGTATTGGGCTATACGGTTAGTTGGGTGTGGCCTCGATTCTTTGTGCATGCAAGTGTAATATAATGTGTTTCCGGGTTTATTGGTGCGTGTTGGTCTGTAATCTTTGTACGTTTATGTTAGGGAAATATTGCTTGCTATGTGTGCACGTCTGTACCTGTATATGTGCGTAGTTCATTAATCTCCTTGTTGGGAGTATATTTTTTGTAATTAGTATCAAGTTTGCTTAAAATAAATAATGAAATGTAAGTTCATAGATTTAAAACTAAACCATCTGTAAAGATCAATGTTGCTTAAAATAAATACAGAAAGTAGTTCACCTATTTTTGAAATAAAATTATTCTAACTCACTGATCCAAGTGACTGGACAGGTGCGACTGTTGGCCTGGTATCGATTTAATACGCTTGTGCCGGGTCTAACATTCAAAACCGACTTCGTACGTATGCTGGTGTAGAAATCAATCCCGATGTCTATGTTTGGAATCGTTGCCCTTCATATGGTGTCCTATCATTTTGGCGGTCGGTAGCTAGTATTCTTTGCACCGTGCCTATACCGTGTGTCCCTTGTGTGACTGTGGGTCCACGTTGATTCTGACCTGTACGCATTAGGAAATAGAATCAGAGGTGTGCATTAACCATTCAGAATTGTATGAATGTTGTGCGGTTTGTAGCAGGTTGTGGGGTTATTGTGTGCATGCGACTATTCATTCTGTGCATGGGGTCAATACCACATGTTTCATCCCTGACATCACAGTCCATCAAACTTTCCACCCTGTTTAGGTTTGGTTTGGAGGCGGGGGGTGGAGGGGGGTTGGGTTCTAAGTCGTGCAAGCTAGAGGCCAACGTGTGGCATGGGAGGTTATGCAACAGTTTCTCATGCGTACCAGCATGGGATCATCTCCTGGTAATTATTAGGGTTATGATGCTCTACAGCAAAGTTTGGCGCATACATATGTAATCAACGCCATACTAATAATTCTTATCCTCTACGAAGATAATAACAACATTCATCCTTAGTATAATCGCACTGTTTCATCATCAATCATAATGAAGAGATTGATCCTGGGGGAGTAATGTAGACTATATCCATGTTCGTCCTTGGAGTTCGTCGGTTCAAACTCAGCGGAAAGCACGTTTTGCCGTTGCGTTGAGGGTACTCGCCGAGATCATAATGCGATGTGGAGTGATTGGTGATCACTGCAATTATCTGCGTTATTTACGTGGATATGTATTGCATTCATTTCTTCCGTAGTGTAGATGTAGTAATGTCGGATTGCTTTAGTATAAGGTCATGAACTGCCTTTTTTTTCCTTTAATTGATCCAATTAACTAATGGAACTGATGGCCCCTTATTGGTCCCACAGGATTGGATTTTAAGAAGGTTTGCATGTGGAATGCCAACCCGACTAATATATAATATATATAAATATCATATTAGATATAATAAATAGATAACTAACAAAATATAAAAAATGTGCAGTTAAAAGAAAAACAATACACTTGAGACAAAAATATGCATTTGGAAAACAAATCTGCACGAAAGGGTAAAATTGAGAGGCAATTATGGTACAAAAGGAGAAGCTACTAAATAAGTGTTTATAAAACAATACACATACAATCGTTGTAAATCTCATCAATTTCATAAAAATTAGTTATAGATTATAAAAGTGAAGACAAACGATATGAAACACTCGCCCAAGGAAATTGTGCACTTAGCACTAATTAGCACTTGAAGGCTTAAAAATTGTGCACCGAAGGCATAAAATGTAATCGAAGTGAAGAATTATGTAGCAAAAAGTAAATTATCAACTTATGTTTATTGAAGCATGTCCATACAAACGTTATATAATAAATATTGACCAATAAAAATGCAATAAGGCACAAGAATAGCATCTTGAGCCCAAATATTTCATCAAGGCAAGACAAGTACTGAGACCAGGTTCAAAAATCGCGTCAGGTGCCGATAAATCGGCGCCGGCTGCGCGAAGACCGCCGAAACGCCCCTCCTGGCTTAGCGTCAGGCCGCGAAACCCTGGGTTTTTTTTAAATAAATAAGAAATAAAAATTAAAAATACAAAAAAAAAATCGGCGCCTAGAGGCCGCGTGCGCTTTCAACACTGACTAGACAGAACTGGCACGTCAAAAAGGGGAAATTATGCACGCGAAGAAGAAAATTGCATTGAAGAAGAAAAATATGCAATCGAAGAAGAAAAAAATGCACTCGAAAAAAAAACAGTTAAAACTTATACCTAACTCAAAATACAACAGAGCTACCGATAATTTTTTTAGTTATCTTATGTTCGGACGTTATAGACAGATCATAGTTCAGATTTAACTATTTTACCCTAAAGTATTCTCCGCAGTGATCCTAATAGAAATACGAATAATTATTATGAATAAAAATTTTGAAGTTGAGAAACTTGT
>VALG01006089.1:0-12419 GCA_009835305.1 Ipomoea purpurea
GTTATGATTTACAGATTTCTAATATTATGTGTCATGGTAGAAAGAAAATCAGAATTTAGTATAGAAAATAGTTAGATATTTATGGTCTTGGGTTTATAGCAACTTTATAAGGTTAGGTAGTTGGTGAATAGCAAATGTGTTTTAAAGGGTATATCTCAAGTGTGAGGGAAAAATTTCACGCGGTATTCATTTTTTTTTAGTAATAATGTGGTGTAGGGTTAATGTGGTGCTTACATATTTAGATACATATCTGAACAGTTAGGGGGAAAGGATGTCTACATATTAGGACAGGAGAAAAAAATTAGTATTTTTTATCAAATAATTAAATTAAAAAAAAAATTTAATTAATCACTTCAACTTCAGGATTTGGGTTCTAAAAAAAAAAAAAAAGGGAACAATTTGGTCCACTTATCCCGCGTGAATGAAAAGTTTGGGATTCAGGTTTATGCATTGATTCAATTAACGGGATTTAATATAATAGATTATATGGAATCTTCAGCAACTATTTCTTTATATGTAAATTTTACCGAAGAAAAATTATTTATTCACGCTCTTAAATCTACAACATGAATCAAGATTTGGTTTCAATTCGCACTATATCTGAGGTCTATGCATTATTCCCTGGGAAGGCCCTATCACAGACGGCAATTATCTAAAATTTATCCAATTTAACAACAGGATTTTGTGTGGTGAGACATCTTCATTGTTTAAATAACAGGTGCATTGGCTATGTGAGGTGTCGATTGCAAGTCTGTTTATTAGTTACTATCGCGTCATCATCTCAACTACACACTATTTAAGCTGATGGGAGGTCCTATTGGGCAGATATTGCTACATCTCTGTAATATATGAATAGGTTCCTATGCTCAGGGCAGGAGCTGCCAATTTTGTGATTCAAGGGAGCCGGGAACCAAACGCATAAGTATATTATTTTTATAATTCATATAAACTAGAAACCTAAGAATATTGACTATAAATAAATTTAAATATCAGATTATCGAATTAATAAGCTCACCGACAACATTACACTAAACAACTGGTTTACTGGATTTTTCTGCTTAAACCGGACTTTAAACATTTTTAAAAGACAAAAAATGGTTGCCATTTACTAAACGATTAATGTGCATTACGACAATTATACTTATTAGTCTCTGGATCTGGGTTGTTTTATCTTTGCACACTACCGTGGCCAACGGTTTATAGAAATTAAGAAGATAATATACAAAAAGCAATAATAGAAAGTTTTGTTATTTAGTATTTTACTAAGCCTTGGAGTATGTCGCTAAAATATGTAATTACTTGTTACTCAGGTAACAATCAAGTTAGGAGTAATTTTCGAACTGAACTGAATTCTTTATTTTCTTAGTAATGAATGGCTAAATGAAGATCAGAGCTCGACTGGGGAGACTTCTTGAAGCGCAACCAAGAACACTAAAAAAATTCAGTATGTACAAAATTTGACATGAATTTAGCATTTACGAATTAGTGAACTCAAATTCCTCTTCTTCATATATTTTAGAGGAAGACTCAACAGACACATTTGAACTGTGAGGACTACACTTTTCGACGGGGTTTTCGCAGCGGGGCCCAGAGGAAGGAAAAGAGAGAGATTCCCTTGGCAAATACAACTATCGGGATTTTTCAAGGGCTACGAGGCTAGGGTGCTAGTGCGTCAAAACGGCAATATCGGAGCATTACGGTACTCGAGCAGATTTCCGCGAATCCTCAAATCTCCCAAACGCATTCGCAAACGGTCCCAATTCTGATTTCGACATTCCGTTAACATTGTAGCGAAATCAGGAAAGGAATAAAGGTTTGAGGCTTTTCCAATCTATCAGGAACTTGTTATCAACCGATTTTTGTTTCTTACTTATAATTACTGATTAAATCTTTACAATTTAAGATTATTAGTTACTGTTTTACATGTACTCTTTTTGTGTAAGATTTTAATTTTTAGTCTGGTAATTTTGGTTCATGCTGTTTTCTGTATATTATATGGTTTTTCAATCATAGTAAGTTTTTAATGTGTTTTTATCAATCTGGATTTTAATCTTGCATATTTCCAATATCATTAGTCTATAAATTATTTAATTAATTGTTATGGTAATTAGGTTAAAATTGCTATATGTCTATAGTTCATACAGCAAATATTAGTCCATTATTACTTATTTTAGATCTATCCTGTAATAGAATAAATATGTAAAGATGGTTGATGAAGTGTAAAAACGAAAGAAAACTAAAAAAAAAAAAATTAAGAGTTTGAGCATTTTGTTACGATATCACAAAAGGAGCATTTAGATAAATTTCTATATTAAAACCACCACCCAAATTTCTCTGAAAATCGATAATGTGTTTCACAATTTTGATTAATTTATATACTATAATGGATTGATAATCCCTTTGATTATGTAGTGGAAAAATTTTTGATATTAGGTCATTTTGTATTTTGAATCTGGTTTAACATAATAAAAATATTAGATCAAGATAATTAAAATTACGATCCGTTAGCTCAAATTTTTTTAAAAAAGTAATAATTGCATAACAATTTACAATATCTATTACAAAATTAATTAACACTCAATAACAAATTTAATTACACATAATATTTAATGCTAATATCCACCGCCGAAAATAAACAGTGTTCCAATTCCTAAAATGCTATACTCCTACTAAAATCAAAATACTTCCTACATTTATACTCACAATACATAAATAAAATAAATAAAAAAGTTTAAAATCGTTTGAATTCATTCCGCTTGCAACAAAGAAAATTGGTCATCATTCAATCCGATGTCATCAACATTCAATTTTATAAATATTTAAGGGTGTATGAGACAACTTCGAACAAACTACTCGTGGTGTCGTTTCGGTAAGCGTCTTTATGTTCATGATTGTTTAATTTGAAGATTAGACGAACCATTACAAAACTAAATATAAAGTGCTCAGGTTAATCAAACTGAACAGTTCATGCTGTTGAACATTTGTATGCTTCATGTTGCTATACATTCGTGGACAAGCTCGTTTGCGTGTTCATTAAAATCATAGAACATTGATATTGTTGATCATGAATTTGAAATATTTCTTGAACGGTAGATTATGCACTGTTTGTTTCACTGGACGAATTATGATCATAACATGTGCAAGTGTTTGCGTATTCATTAGATTGGAGGTCCATACGAACGAAGTATTCATATTGCAAGGATACAAACATAATTGATCATTACTCGCTACACTATCAGGAGGCTTCATTTAAGACTATTTTATTGCTGAACTAGAGATGGATGGTATAACGTTAACGCAGTAACCTACTTTCAATTTGCAACATTGCTTACGACCTCAAAAAACAAACACGTTTAGCACATACATACAATCGTTAGACATATAACTATAAACGAAGGGTCTTGCTGAGAACTGGAATTGTCACAAACGGGTCATTAATTAATATGACTCTTTTTATATAGATTTAAAGAGCGTGAACACAGACATTTATGAATAATTATTTTTTTTCATATATATCTTACAACTAAATAAGCCACACAAAGACTCTGGGTAAAGAACACATCTAAAATCTAGGGAAAATGCATAATATTTCTCCTTCTGAGCAAATTAGCTCAAACCGCTACATATACAATGTTTCTAACTTTTACCCCCAAATTTGACGACATTGCATTGTTTTATCTTTCATACCTAACGTAAAATTTTAGAGGCAATTTCTTTTATAGCACATTAGCTATCTTACCTTCAAATTATTCTAAAGTGTTTGATATTTTTTTCCTTCATTTGAAAAGATTTAATTCAAATTTTAAAATTATATAATTAAACGAGATAGGACAATTTCTTACCGTAATCTCCTATAAAGTTAGACATTATCTATTTTATTTTTCTTGCTCGCCAACAAATTATTCAAGTTTATAGTAAAATCAGAGTTAAGGTTGAGTGATACCACGGATTTAATTCGGGTATTGCACCATAGTTCTATCTCTTCTGTTCGACATATACATTCTACGCCATGAATATTATAGTTCTTCGTTTACTGCTTTCAATTTCGACGCATTCTTATGATAACTCCCTCATAATAATTAGATATGCATATCATTCTCTATTTAGAAAAATTATGAAGTCAAAAAAATTGTTGGTTTTCTGAACGTGATATCCATTTAGCGATTTCATTATTTTTCTCGGAAATTTATGGCGGATTTTTCTGTTTTAATAGAAGATATATTTTAATAATTTAGGAATCAATTCACCACTATAATTTTATAATAATTATAAAATTATATTAATATATAATATAATTATAAAATAATTATTTTAAAAAAATTTATACGTGGGAGACCTTGGATACGACGTTGACCGTAGCCACTTCTTAGGAAAGTGGCCATATATGAAAGGGTCTTAGGGCAATCTACATAGAGGTTTGAAGCCGTTGGCATTGGGTACTTTGAATGGTTTGGAGAAAGATTTTGAAGGTCACTTGAAAGTCATTGGCGGGTTACTATTTTTTGGAATTTGGTCAATCTTTGAAGTTCTATGCGATGGTACTTTTCCTGAAAGCCCTGCAGGAGTTTGATTTGTGGAGCTATACCAGGTAACTTGTGCGGTTTTATGATATGATTGAACATCCACCTACAGGCTCCC
Organism: Ipomoea purpurea; assembly: GCA_009835305.1. NCBI lineage: Eukaryota > Viridiplantae > Streptophyta > Magnoliopsida > Solanales > Convolvulaceae > Ipomoea > Ipomoea purpurea. Next base: position 4,639 of record VALG01006089.1, read on the forward strand.
CTCTGCGACGCGTAAGCTTAACGAACATTTGACCGGATAGCGGACCGGGGCTATTAACCCTATTAATTTGAATTCTACCGCTTGCACTTCAATAGATATAAAACGTTAATTTCAACTGGACTATTAAGGACTACACATGAGATTTGTATCCGTTCATCCTTGAATATACACACACTGCACGAATTTTTGAATATTATCATCACAAGTTATAATTTTTTTTTTTGTTGTAGTTACAGAATTTATGTAACACAAAATTAACTGTGGATTCATTGATATTTATTTCCAATTTTAGTTTGTATTACAAATATCTTTACAGTGTGTTTTGTCTACCAATCTCAATTGGTTGGCATTTATATAAATTCTCTTTCATGGGTTCTTCTTGATTTTTCCGAGCATACCTCTGTAAATCGTGGGTCATAAATTTTTGTTGTTTAGAGCAAAACATATGAAAGAGTCACTCTCCGAACGCTATTTCAAGTAGCGAATGCTTGTGTATCATAAAGTGGTCTGTGTGGTCTTTTGCGTAAAATATTAAAAGGTGGCGTATGCTTCATGGGAAATGTATTGATTGTGGCGTGACTTCAAATCCCACGCGACGTTCAAGCTTCGAAACAACCAACTCTGCTAACATATGCATCAAATTACCTCTCGAACAAGGGCTTCAAGAAATATAGACTATCAACCAACCCATTTCAAAGAAATAATTGCAGGCCAGAGGAACATCAAATTGCCTTGCAAATACCTGATCATAGCTTCAAGTTGCCTTATGCAAAATGACTCAAGGATTTCAAAGATAAACCTGCAATGCTTCAAGTCTACAGCTCATTCAAGGGGTTGGCGGATCATCAAAACTACCGTGTGAGTCGTTCAATGTGTTCCTCCGGAATAGAAAAATAAGGCGCGGATCATATTTACCCCTCAGTATCTAAAAAACCTAACAAACATGGCCCTACAAACATAAGTCCACCTATTTTTGAAATTAGATTGTAATTAATTCATGATTTTATCAAAATTAAAAAAAAATGAAGAACAAGTCGAAGGGTTTAACAATATATTTATATTTATTTCAATTTCATAAATTCAAATGATATATATAATCTGATTAATTAATTTTTATTTTCCCCATTATAGGATTAACATTGGAGGAAATAATCTAATAATTAAAATTTATTTATTATAAGAGCCAATTTAGTAGTTACTTTAATAAGAATAATTATGTACTCCCCCTCCCCCCTAATAATATTCAAAATTACTTTGAAACTATTACAATTACAGAGGCTGTTGGATCAATTTAATTTAATTTTAATTTTCTGATTTAACACCAAAATTATAGTTTATTAGTGGGCATATATAATCAAATTGAAATAATTAAAATTATAATTTATGATCCATTAATAGAATTTAAGCCAATTGAAATAAAACTATTTTTATAAACTTCGAACATTTTTTGGCTTGCGGGTGATTTAAGTTACATTGACCACTCTTATCTGGATAATCTACCAATTAGGTATATATTGAGTATTATATGATGTTGTAGTGATTGCATAGTTGGCCGCTTTTGTGTCAAACTTAAGAAATAGAGTGTTCTCTTAGATTGTCAATTCAAAATTATAAATGCGAAGCTAGACTTTCAAGCCGAATTCTTAGTTTATCATCAGAAATACATTTTATTGCGGTATTACGGTGCATTTCCCAGAAAACTTGTGTGGATGCATTAGAGATCAGTTTTATTCACAATTGGGAGGATTTTGGTGTTGATATGATAGTCTCCGATTTATCTGTTTGCTCTAAGCCAAGAGTCTCTATAGTAGTAGAGGTAGTATTTGTTGGCATATAATGAGTACTTCTGTTACTATTTAGGAGCGCGTTGGATCCAAAGAACGGGCTTCTATTTCTTACATCCCCTTTTCAACTGGCGCGCACAGGTACATAAAGGCTTTACGACTTTAGAACCTAATTTGTTAATAAAGCTATTTGCTACTGTATATGCATATTATTTGTAACGAATGTTCACCAAAACAACATAAACTATAATAGTTTATCAGCACATCACAGAGGCCGGATTTCTGCCCACACTAAACAATTCCGATTTTTATAAGTACGCAATGACATTGGATTAACAGAGCACCATTGGGAGCGATGTCCATCCAAGCTGCATGAAAAAATGAATGAAGATGGAAGATTGGTTTCACCAACTGTAATTTCAGCATAGAAACAACACAAGGTGATAAAAAATGTCATAGAAGAGGATGGTTGAATGAAAGACACCAAATACCCCCTCTAAAAACGAACATTTATACGGCAGAGTGACGGATACTAAAATTGTCTTCTTCACAATAAGAGTGTCCACAAATTGTTTAATTTTTTTTTTTTTAAGAATGATCAAATTGTTCGTGCCACTATAAGTGTAGACCAAAAATATATTTTACTCTATCTCTAATGAAACTAAAAACAAGTTGGTATAATTGTTAATGAAATGAATAGTTCCTATATTATTTGATTTTAGTATCATTCTTCCTACTTTTGCCAATATTTCGAACCTCATACCAATCGGAATTGACATAATTGGTTAACATATAACTATCAGTATATTTGGTGTATTTAATATATATATAATATATATATATATATATATATATAATATATATATATATATATATTATATATATATATATATATATATATATTTGAAAGTTCTCGTGCGGTTGAATGCTTCCCGTGCGGTTGTGCGGTTGATTAATGTGCGTGAGATTTGTACTCAATGTGCGTGAGTGTTGTGCTTAATGTGCCTGAGATTTATACTTATTTATGCGTGAACAATGTTGCAGAAATCGCCTAGGCAGCGATTAATCGGCGCCTAGGGCCTAGGCGGCATTCCACCGCCGCGAGGAACGCCTCCGCGGTCTCCCTCCGCGGCCCTCCGCCTAGCCGCCCGGCTAGGACGGTCTAGCGCCGCCTAACCGGCCGGTTCGGCGGTTCGGCGATTTTTTTTTTTTTTGAAAATGTCGGAAAAGTTTCGGAAGGCATAACTTTTGACTCGGTGTCCGATTTGGACAATTTTTTTTTTCAAATTGCGTATTTTGGTCCACTAATTTCTTTTCAAAGGCGTTTGGTCCACTAATTTCTCAAAAAAATGCTTCTTTAGCTCTTAATTTTAGTTTTTTATGTATTAGATGGTTTAAACAATCTTTTGAACAATTTACAACAACTTTTGTAAATAATTTCTAAGAAATAACTATGAAACTCTTATGTTTTAGTACTAATTTTAAAAAATTTAATTTTAAAAATTTTTTTTTATTTAAAAAATAAAAAATAAAATAAAAAAATAAAAAAAATTAAAAAATCGGCGCCTAGGCGCCCTAGGCGCTAGGCGCCCCCTTGGCGCCTAGGGGGCGCCTAGCGTGTTTTGCAACATTGTGCGTGAATGAGTAAAATGCAGCAGAAAATGGATGTCAGCTTCTTTCCCCAACCCCCAGTAGCCATTGCCCCCTCCCTGATGATGATGATGCAGAAGGCGAGCTATGGTGGTTAAGAATTATGGGAATAATACACACAAAAGAAACCACATTTAGCTGGTGTGTAAATTGATGTGCGTGCTCATCTATATAAACATTCAATTGTACTGAAGGTAGCTGATAATCCAGAATCCATGGCCAAATTGAAGGAAGAAGTACAAGAAGCTTGGGCGTTAATGTGCGTGAGTTTCTGTTCTGCTTCATTTTGAGGCTCGTAATTCTGAAATACTCACGCACATTAACCATAAACTACCACGCATATTAAGCACAATACTCAGTATTAAGTACAAAACTCACACATATTAACATGATGCACATTAAGTACAATTCGGCAGGCATATTAAGCACACACACTCACGGCACATTAAGTATAAATCTCACGCACATTAATCCACCGCACAACCGCACGGGAAGCAACAAATGCACCCGATCCTCCCCTATATATATAATACTATATATATATATAATATATATATATATTTATATATAATATATATAATAATATATACATATAATTTAACATTAAATTTGGTTAATTAATCAAGAATTTCATTTCGGTCGGAAGTGGCAACAAGAGGAAGCATGCATCACGCCAAAACTGGTAAAATAATATGGTTTTGTGTTGCAAAAATTATGCTTGGGTACTATCCAGTGAGGGGTGTTTCTCTCCAAAACTGCTATTGTACCAATTAATCAAAATTTATGCCGCAAGTCATATTTATGAATTCTTGAAATATTTACTTGTATAAAATTTGATAAATTTGCATTGATATACGATAGGATATATCGAATGATATTTTTCATAAGTTCTGAAACAATACTTAATAATACACATTGGGCATCAAACTATCGTGCAATGCGTGTGTGCTAACCACACACACACACACACAATATATATATATATAGATATATATATATATATATATATATATATATATATATATATATATATATATATAAACCCTCAATTTCTGCCTATTTATTAGTAATGAAATATTCCATTAACTATTTATTATTTTTAACTTATTGATGACTATTTCGTAACGGAATATTTTGTTAACTATTTTTAAATATTTTAAAACTTATTTCTAAGTATATAAATTTTATACACAAATATTAAATTTAGTATTATGAAAAATTGATTAAAAATAACACAAGCTTACAGTTCCTACATGGTATCACAGCCAATCCTCTAGCGAGATTTTTTCTTTTCTTATCTGTCCTGTTTTATCTTCTTATTTCCCATGACTGCTATATCTCAAACAACCATTGTACAACTCTATGCTCCAACCCACTTCCCAATTAAACTCAACTCATCAAACTTTCCAATTGGGAAAGAGCAAGTTGAGTCCACACTCATCAAACTTGACCTTGTGGGTTACGTTGATCGCACTAAAGGTGTTACGACCAAATATTCCGATCAGGCACAAATAGTCCTAAGCCCAGCTTAAACAACCTGGTTCAGACAAGACCAGATTATCCTTAGCGCTATTTTAGGGAGCTTGACAGACATCTTGCAGTTTGTAATTTCCTTTGCATCATCTGTCCGTGATGCTTGGAATCATCTGTCAACCAGATGTGCCACATCCTCTCGTGGTCGCATAGTCTCCCTAAAAGCCAGACTAGCAAAAAATCCAAAGGGTAACCGATCAATTGAGACTTATATGCGAGAGATGCAAGCCTTCGCAGATGATTTAGCTCTTGCCCAGAGCCCTATCAGTGAAGAAGACCTTGTTGTCCACATATTCACTCAACTTCGTGACGAGTTCAATTTCATTGTAGCTGCTCTCCGCGTGCGCACTGAAGCTATTTCATATGGAGAATTATCGGATGTACTTACAGATTATGAAAGATTACTGAAGGATAATGAAGCTGCCACCCAAGTGTTTATGCAACGGCCAACGCGACACAACGACGGTTTAACGGCCTCCACCATCATCAAACACTGGTGTTGCTGAAACAACATTTCAGGGCTATAACCGGGGTGGCCGAGGAGGTTCGACGACGTCAAACGGCGGACAGAATCAATGGCGGCAAAATGGCAATCGTCCCAATCGTTATTGTAAATATTGTGACTACCCGGGACATGAAACATGGTTCTGTCACAAACTTGCTAAATTTCTTAAAGAAAACTCCATTACTGTTCTTGAACCCCAACACTCCGGCCATTCATCTCCTCTGGTTGACACAACATCTACCACCACGATGCCAACTCAGTCATGGATTATGGACTCAGAGCTTCGCATCATACTGTCACTCAACCCTCATCTCTACAAAATGTTTCAGACTACTCTAGACTTGATGAGATTTTGCTGGGAGATGGTAAGTCTCTAAACATCTCACACATTGGGACTGTTCCTTTACCTCTCACAAATACTTATTTTGTCTGATGTCCTGTGTGTTCCCAAATTACAAAAAAAATTAGTGTCTGTGTCTAAGCTTTGCCAAACTAATTCTGTTTCGGTGGAATTCTTTGATTCTTATTTTCTTATTAAGGATCGTTTAATGGGAACACAACTCATGCGAGGGGCGATCGAGCATGATGTCTATTGCTGATACGCATTAAAGGAAAGAACGGATTGGAGCTAGAAGCCTGCTCGAAAGGTTTCTTCCGTTGCGTACTAAATTTCAGTACGTAACATTGGTGCTTTCATTGAGAGAAATATATTGATATCTACTATTCTAGTCATTTATATTAAAGAGTTCATCATTTTCTTTCGTTATATTGTTTTTCTTTTGGAGTTACCGTAACTCGAATACGGATTGGAGCCAGAAACCTGCTCGAAAGGTTTCTTCAGTTGCGTACTAAATTTCAGTATGTAACATTGGTGCTTTCATTGATTCCATGGGTGAGAGTATCCCCTATCCTCTTATTTTTTATTTTTTATTTTTTTTTTTTTTATTTCATTTTGACTTCATTTTGTTTTTATTTTTAGTATTATTGTTTTTTTTTTTGCTGCATTTCTCAGAAATCACAAAAAAAAAGTGAAACATTTGACCAAAAAAACGAAAAAGAAAGAAAACAAAGTAAAAAAAAAAAAACGACAGAAAGGAAAAAAGAAAAAAAAGAGTTTTTTTATTATTATTATGGAAAATATTACTCACCGGTGTTTATTGGTTTCTGTACATCAAGTTTGGTATCCGATTGATGATTTTGTATTGTATGAGATCTTTTCTACGAAAGGATCCGTGCAATATATTCATATTTTAAAGGATGAGGATTACACCTTCCAAGCTTTGGTATGGTTTGATTCTATTGTGGATTCAATTGTAGCCAAACAAGCATTCCATGGACAAAACATTTATGAAGGGTATTGCACTATGAATATAGAATTTCCTGATGCAAAATTAATCATGGCTACTTGTGGGGAAGTAGATCATCAAACTCCCACTCTTCATGTGGAAATTGATGCGGAAGTGATATTCGAAAAAGGGATTGGTGATAATGTCGTTGACATGAGTTCTTGTGAAATTGTTGATGAGGACTATTCTAATCAAGAAGAAATTCAAAATTTTACGGAGGAGGAGGTAGATCCTGCACCAAATACTATGGGGAACACAACACGGTTCGCATGGATTCACCCCAAATTGAAGCACCAATCAACGACAAAGTAGCACCTACAATTATGCATATTAAGTCTCCCAAATTGTTTCAAGAATCAATTTTCACATCATTAGTGTCTTTGGAGGACAATTTCATCCATGCTGCAGTAGAAATGATACCCAAATTGGCCCAAATCATGCCACCAACAAGGACTATTACAGGACAATCCAGTGAGCATGTTGTTTATGATGTCCATGTTTGGCAAATCAATCAACCAGTATCAAGGCATGGATATGCTCATTTCCTTACCTACACCTTGAGGACAAGGTTTTTTTTGAAGGGGTGGAGAGTGATACGCATCAAAGGAAAGAAATAATTGGTGGTTTAATTAGTGGAGGATCTACAAGGAATGAATCATATGTAATTAGAGGATAATTGAGTATAAGGAAATTATTTATATTAGAATATATCATTACCTTGTATAGTTAGTATAGTTTTGGTATGTTAATTATTATAGGTATTAGTAAATTAGTATAAATAGGTTATTGTATATGAAGATGAAGATGTAGAGAAATATTATGTTATTCCAGTCTTTTATATTGAAGAGTTCTTCATTCTCTTTCATTATATTGTTTTACTTTTGGAGTTACCGTAACTCGAATACGGATTGGAGCTAGAAGCCTGCTCGAAAGGTCTCTTCCGTTGCGTACTAAATTTCAGTA
>VALG01006094.1:0-10576 GCA_009835305.1 Ipomoea purpurea
GTCAATCCTGTAAAAAGTACTATAGATATAGATTGGAAAAAATTTCTCATTCACACGCAATCTCAAGTATGAATATAAACAGTTACGACACTTAGTCATAGATCTCAATAGATATACATAAACATTTCTATATGCTCGCAACCTATAACTCATATAATGCTTTATCTTACAACTCATACTTTAACACATTCATGCTATAACAGATATCTCCAATTATAGTCTAATATGCACTACTCACAATCATGCTGGTAGATACAGAAACAACTGAAGCTTAACAAGTAAAAATCATGCTTTCATACAATCACTTAGACAACGATGAAACTGTACTTCTAAATTGCTCTAAATGAAACATATGCTAAGTCAGGTATGATACTTTACTTCTCATGTATTCAGAAAAGACATATGCTATGTCATGATGCAATTCTATAAGTAAAGATATGATGCAGGATACATATATATGTAGATATATACTTATACTCTCACTCTTATTAAAAGAAATAAATTTTTTGCGAGAATCAACCCTGAAACCTCTCACTTCCTAAGTGAAGCTCAAACCAGTAGCCTACCATGGACAATAGTGATGAATTTTGTCAAGATCCGTCTTTATGGCCCGTGACACCAGCGGACCATGGTGACGGATCTTGCCTAGATCCGTCCCATGGTCCGTGAATCTCCCAGAACTGGTTCTGCAACTCTCTGTTTCCCTTCTCTTAACAACACAGATCAATTCAACAACAAACAACTTACATTTCATCATTTTAGGCACCCAAACACATATATATAAACACATTTGAACAACTAAAACACATATCTTAGGGCAAAATGTTAGATTTGAGAATCCATGGGTTATACCTCAAGCTTCAACCTCAAGAATCCCTCCATCTCCAACCTCAAGCTAGGTCTTCCTTTTCACCATCTCCATTTCTCAAGCAACCACCAATACAATACCCAAAAACACATCTAGCTTAGATAATCTATTTCAAGGGCAAGCTAAACAAAGGAAAATGGAGAAGATATCTTACCTAGTCTTGAAACCTAAGCTTGGGTAGAAGAAGAAGCTCCCAAAAATGAAGAAGATGAAGATGGTAGGGAGATGTAGAGAGAGACACAAGAGCTGCAAATTTTTGTAAATGAATAGTGCACAAGGAAAAGCTACCTCTTATACTTAGGTTTTGGGAGTAAAAATGTAAATAAAATTGTAGGGTTCACCTTGCATCATGAACCATAGTCTAGAAATATGATTTTGAATAACTTGGGTTCAAAATGTATTTTTCCAAAAAGATTTCCAAACAAACACATGGTTCAGATTTCTCCCGGTCTCACTCAGATTGGTTTCTCAGTTTAAATCTTGGTACACGAAATACCTGAAAGCTTAGGATTTTTAAATTTAAAACAAATCCTGATGTTAATTAACTTAAAAGTGCTCAAAATAATTTATTCAACACCAATTTCATCGCAAAAAATTTTTACGAAGTGGAAAATGGCTATTCCGGAATTTTTAAAATTTGGATTTATGAAATTAAACTTTGGGTTGTTACAGTGTGTGCTTTAGCACAGTCACCGCTATGGCCTGTACCTTTAGTAAAATGACAGGGCACAAGTGGTGCCAACCGCCAACAGTTTATTCTCCCCAATCAAATACTAATCATCATTATCATCATCAGTCACACTGGTCATTGCGCAATGACTCCAATACTCATTATCTACAATCATCAACCTAATAAATAACAAATAACAACAATGAACGTATTATTACTAAAATCTAGAAGATGCTTAAAAACAAACAGACTCAATAAAACACGAATGGGGTACACGGGACACAAACGAGATACCGGGGAACATCAACGGACCATCACCACGACCACCGCCGGGTTTCATGCGGGTAGCAGTGCGCGGTGGAGGACAACCGCCGGCGGAGGTTACTCAATTCATGCGGTGTGGCGTGCCCACGTCAGTCCTGTACCGTTAGGAACATATTGTGGTACGGTAGTGGGGTGGTGTCCCTAACCCCAACTGATAAACGCACTTTATGTCCGGGTCTCTCGTGGACCGAAAAATGTCAAACACATCAAACATAAGACAACAAAGTATTAATGTACGGATAACCAATCACACTAAATACACCCTACCCACGATTGCTAACATGCCAGCTCAAACAACTCACATAAACGACTCAGGGACTATCGGATCAAAAGACATCAAAGTCTATATGCAAAGTCCTAAAAAGTCCTAGTAGACACCCGTCGATGCAACCACCCAAAATACAAGATGCTACTACGCATCCCGTTATGATCCCTAGGGGTTAAAAAAAACATAAGTCAATATTAAAAATCATTACCTGTAATTTATATAGTATCAAGATCAGATTATCACGTTTAATCAGATTAACCATAAACATCAAGATTTCACATAAACAGATATAAACCCTAAAAGGCAAGTCTATCCGACTCAAGAACAGATTCATATCTCAATTCAGGACCAATGATAACGATATATGTAGAGGACATAGTTTTGTTGGAGCACATGGTTACCTCTTAGCCTTAATCTATTCCTTGGCTTCTAAGGTTCTTTCTCTAAAGATTTCTTTCCCGTGGATTATCCTAAACTTTGATGGAGTCGGATTCTCTTAGGTTCTCATTTGGAATATCTTGTGTGGTAGTTTTTTAGTGTTTCTAACAAAGTCCTACATATAATTTCGGGTCCATCTAGAGTCTGAATAAGTATGGTCGCTTATCCGTTTCTTATAGGATAATTTTGGTTTAAGGATAGGCCATGATCACGGTGGGCCCCCCTCCTCCTCCCTCCCTCCGCGCCGCTTAAAGTTTCTGATTATTATTATGGATCATGAAACCTCTCACATCCGGGCATTCACAGCGTCCCCACGGGCTTCTCCGTTCAGCCATTGGCCGCAGTTCTCGTCTCGTCTCGCCGCTTCCCCCTGCTCCTCCGCCTCGTTCCTGACTCTCACCCCAACATCTTCCGCTTCAAATCCCGCCGCTCGGCTATCCTCCTCGCGCTCTTGGTTCTCCGCTGACCTCTCGCCTCTCTCTCGCCCCTGCCCGCGCATCCACCTTCTGCATCCTCTGCCCGTTCGCCCTCCCCGTGCACATGTCCTCCCCCATAAACAACTTTGTAGCCCACAGCTACGCTTCTTCTGCACTCTCCCTCGCTCTGCTGCATCCTCCTCTCTCCCCTCTGCTCTCGCCACCCCCACCGCCAACCCTCCCCCCCGCCAGGTTAACTGATACGCTCATATTACGAACGGTGAAAATCTAATACAGAACTCCCCGCCGCGTTGACACTTTGTCCAATACCACAATAGTCAATCGTACAAAGCTCTAATGTCACTAACAGCAAAGTCCGATAAAAAAAAATTCCAAGCCCCCCCAAAAGAGAGTCCTTTAGGCATGAATAAGAATCCATTTAACATCTTCCTACGATGGTCTTTAAGGGTTTCGCTTCTGAGTCAAAGGTTTCGTCTATGGTCCGTGATTCTCAGTAATCATTCTGAGTCAAGATATCACTTTTTGATGAAAACGCACTACTTTCTTCTGGAAAGATTGTGTTGTTCGTAGTATAGGTTGATATGCAGGAGTACTAGTGTAACACCCCAATTTTTGGCTTATTTTAAAACAATTAAAGCTTACGAAATACAATGAAGTCAACATTAATATCAAGATAAAGCGGAAGTTAAACTATAAGTTGGTGGTGTTATGCCACATCTAAGCTAAGAACTTAGATGCGCAGGCTACTAAGTAAGTAATTACAAATCCATAATCAATATTTAACATCATGGCTCACAAGTCGTTCAAACTAGAGTTAATAATAACTACGATTAGGAACCGGCTCCATCTAGCGCTCCTGTACAACTAGTCCGTACTTGAAATATGGTGTAGCAACCGTTAGCGAATAATGCTAAGTAACCCACTCCCACGAGTTGAGTTAAATATAGGTATAAGAAAATCATTTTGAGACTTGGGAATACATAATATAGTCCTAACAACTCTAGCTTTAAAATCAAGACATTGACTCGTGGAAGGATACACTCGTCAACATAATCAGACTCTGACTACATTAACATTGACACGATAATATAACATTAAGATACAAGAATACAAACCATGACCACATGACACGTCCATAGTTCCAATCTTATACCAAGTTCCGACCTTTACACCGTTCCATCTTTATATCAGTTCCAACCTTTACCTCTGAGACCACCCTGTACACTAGTCCAACCTTATCACAATGTCACAATCATAATTCCACCGCAGCGCAATAACATAAGCACGCAGTGCCATAACATAAGTAGCGTATTTATAGTTAAAGTTCTTTTTCAAAAGCCCTCGCCTTACTCTCTAGCTCTCAACTTGCCCGGGATTACTGGTGTATTTAGATATTGAACAACAAACAATGTAACATCTATGGCTATGTATGAATTAATTAATTCGCGAGCTGCCATGATTGCATTTTCATCTCAAAGTCAATGAATTAGATTGTACAACTTTATTGGGATTTAAAATATATTTCATATTTTATTTACACAAAAGATCATTTTCCTATATCATATTTATATCGTCTAGGAACAGGTTATAATAATCAAAATTAAGTATTAATAAGTAACTTAACTAAAATTCTATTCAATAAGTATACTATTGATTAACGAAATTATCCAAATTGTCACTTTCATTAGCAAGGATGACATGAAATGACGAACTAAGCCCACTTAACTCTAATTTGATTGATCTTCTGATCTTGTTCTCTAAAATCAATTTTTGGAGAAATCTCTCACTTTATTCTCGATGATGGTGCTCCACTGTCCACACAAGCAAACAGCATAACATGCTGATAAAAGTTATAAATTTGTTATAATACTTAATTATGTGAATATAGATTTTATCACTTTACTCTCTTATTTCAATTACATTAATTTTAACCATTATGTAATTTGTAATAAAACTGGTAATTATGATTATTTTAGTTTACAAAATTATTAATAGCTGTTTTAGATAATTAATTGGATAGTGGAAATAAAATAAACAAAGTTTTGAAGATCTGAAGAACAAATGATTTAATTTCTCTCTCTAAATTCTCTCTAGGGTTATTGGGGTTTTCCTAAAAGGTCTATCAGGTTTCTGGCTTTTGTTGTTCTTATCGGTAAAACGTTTGGTGTCTCGGAATTAATTGGCGACGATGCTCTTCACCGTCGACGTTGGACTGCCACGCAGTACGAGGCAATGCTGAGGGACCAGATCGAAGTGGAGGCGGACGATGTGGAAGCTGATGCAAGTGGCGGCTGGCGTTGCGAGGAGGCGGACGCCGGGCCTCTTCGAAGATGGGTGATGATCATGAGGTGTGGCGGAGAGGGTAAGGTCCTGGGTTTGTGTGTGGGGTTTCTTGCGTCTAAGGTTCAACTTTCATTGCGGCAAGTATGGCTTTCGGTGCAAGGCCGGCTTTGGAGTATGCACAGCTACGAAATTAGGCTAGGTGTCGTTCATGTTTATCTTCTTTATGAACGACATGCGAGGGGTTCTCGAGAGGGCATGGTCGTCTTGATACAATACTCTGGTTGCCTGCGGGTTATGGGCGGGGTTTCGATCCTGGGGTGTGAAATTACTCTGTGGATGTGGGTTCAATTATGATCTTCGTAGGCTATACACTCGATGTGGTCTTGAATGCGCCAATTTTCTTGCTACTTGTGCTCAAGACCTGGATGTCATTTCCGGGACCATGGAACATTTACGGGTTGTGTGTTCATCCCGATTACAAGCCTATAGAGAAATGAAGTTGATCGAAACGGGAAAAAACAGACAAGTTGTTGGGTGAACTTTAGGTACGAACACTTTCATACTTCTGCTTTTATTGTGGTATCGTTTGGAGCATTCATACAGTTTTGAAGCAGGCAACCGACGGTCGGGGTGACCCCAGATCAATATCCATCACAGATGAGTTTAGGTGGTGGCCCGTGCTTGTACCGTTTAGATGCGGAACGGAGGGAGGGGCGCCTGTGCGAAGGTGGAGCGATCGGGGCGCGGGGGCGGTGGCTTGCCGGTTCTGGGTGGAAGGAGGGGAGGAGCAAGACGGCGGGGTGGTGCGTGCCAAGGAAAGGGGGTTCTGGTGCTGCGTGATCATGTCAGAGGTCCCCAAAAAGGGTTTCCCGACGGTCCCTGTGCGTCACGCCAGACGCCCCCGCGCCTTCCATCATGATACGAATAAGTTTAGAAAACTCTGTGGCTAGGAATTCGCCAGTTCTAGAAATTTGGACTTGTATCCCAAAAAGTGTTTCGTTACCTAATCGGACAAAGGTGGTCCGACTATGCTGAGAGTTACGATAAAATTGGTTTGAAGGTTGTTTGTAACACCCCTAATTTCCATACTGAATTAAGCCTTAATTCAATATATACCAAAACATCAAACACACCCCTCCCGCCGGCGACGACTAACAACGGTTTCATATAAACGCCGGACTCAAAGGGTGCTATGATCTCACCTGAGGTGAATGCAAGGCTACATCTGCATAATCACAATCTAAAATCATACAAACCACAATTACTAATGTCTATCTCGGGCACAGGCCATCACAAGCAGCCAATCAAACAAAGTCTTACACTATCAGATGACCCGATCTAGACGGCTCCGTCTAAAAACGTCACCGAAAGGAACCACTACAGATGGGACGACGCCCGGTCAGCGAATAAGTGTTTGGTCCACCATTAAATGTGACAGATATCATACCCAAATGGTTCATACGTTTGTAAAATCATTATGCGAAACGATAGCATATAATAAAGTTCAAACAAGAGCAGCAATCACAAAGACTCATGCCTCACAAAACATAGGAACTCCTAGACACAAGGATGTCAGAACTCAAGGACGTCCAAGGCATATTACCATCAAATGTAACCGCATGCTACCCAGAAGATGAACACCATGGCAAAAACTGCCTTTGTGATACACGTCAAAATAGGAATCACAAACGGATTACACACCCAGCATCGTGACATCCACCCTTATCCATGAATCTGAGAATGCATTCTTATGTCGGGTTCAACTTATACCTCATTAACTGTTGTTAGTTCAATTACCATGTCCAGGCCTGTACATAGTTCCACTTCCGTCCGCTGACCGCATCCGCTCGCGCTCCCCCCCCCCGCGTCCGCCGTCCCGGTACTTCCCCCTCTTCACTCCCCCGCTCCTCCTCCTCCTCCTCCTCCTCTCTCCCCCTCACCCTTTGTTGGCGTCCCCGCCCCCTCCGCTGCCTCCCTGCGGTCCGCCCTCTCGCTCTGCCCCGCCCGCCGCCCTTAGCCCGTCTCCGCCCCCGGCGGGGTCGCTCGCCCCCGCGCGCTCCCGCCGCTCTCCCTCCGGTTGCTCGCCCCCGTGGGCCGCAGCCCCGCGCGTGGTCCCCTCTGACCGCCCGCCAGGAACCTAGGCCGCCCCGCAGCTCGTCCTAGCAACGTTTTGATCGCACCAAAGGTGCCCGTAGCCCCACAGGTATCAATCTGACCGCAGCCAGCTTCTGAACCGCACTCGGGATAAACCAATCCGATTCCGGCAACCGAATTGGGTAACACACACACATAACCACACAGCAAGCACATGCCCAACCCACATTACACCATTAAGGAAGGGGAATAATACGTATAAACAAACCTATAGTGACCATCACATACTAAGAATAGTCCTATGGGTTTCATATTCCTTCACCTAGGTCAACGGGATACCAATTCAACATAACATGCAATAATAAATGGACTCATAAAACCTAACGAACGGTACCCGAAAATAATCAACTAGACAATCGGCCACGATAAACGGAGTTCCATTGGGACACCACGGGGGTCGTGGAAACATCAAACGGGGAAGCAGAAGTCCCAAGTGCGGTATCAAACCAGCGGTAAGCCCGGTGGGTGGGGTTCACCCGCCGGCTGCCAAGCCGGCGGCCACTGTTCCGCAGCGGGTCCCGGCCGGCAGCTTGCGCGCCCGCCGGTTGCCCGCTGCCGCCGTTGCCCCAAAAAAGGCCGCGGGTAGGGTGGCGGGTCCCCTACCCCCCACTGACTCTTAACACCAATTTCGCCCGGGAACCGTTGTGGACACCCGAAACCATGCTCTAGACACTTTACAACGTAGTAAACGACAATACGTAGACAATTAAAACGTGATCAAATACGAGAAACGAACGGCCGCAATAACCTAATCATGCTTCCCTAAACATAATCAACCACCCAAAATGCGAATTTTCCCACCCGAGTAATCCAAGAATCAAAGCATACAGATACAACCTAGGGTTCATAACACTTTTTTACCGACCATAATACGATTCGCCTTCTAATTCAAGATTCGATAAGAATAAAACATAATCAAAGAACCCATCACAGCATTATCATGAGCAATACATAATTATCAAGAATCTCAAATAAAATCATTCATTATATCATCCATAATCCAAAGAAACTCCATCAAGATTATCAAGATTCCCCATTGGAATCATTATATCAATCACAATCATAATAACCACCAAGTCATTGGAACGTAAAAACAAGGGGAAACCCTAGGGGAATCATAGCTATGAAAATAGGTTTTGTTGAGACATGGGTTACCTCTTAGCCTTAATTAATTCCTTGGCTATGAAGGATCTTTCTTTAAGCTTTCTTGCTTTCCTTGATTTCCCTCCTAGGGGAATTCTCGGAACTCTTTGGGTGGTGGAGAGATTTATTGTGGTGGGAATTCAGGTGTCTCCTAAGTTCCCTATTTTATAATTTAAGACTCCTAATTAGGGCCTGAATGGATATGGGTTTACTAATTCTATTCTTATATTGACTAGGGACTTTGTTTTGTGATAAGGTCCATGGTCCCATTGGATCCATATTTAATTAAAGCGGATCCTAATCATAAATCTGAATAGTAAAAGGATTACTTCCATTTATTCCTAATAGATAACTGGTCTAGGATTCCTAATTATGGAATCTGAAAGTAAAAGGTCTTACTTTCTTTATTCCTATAACTTAGCCTCTAATTTAGCAAGGGTCCCATGGTTCATGGTGGACCCTATTAATTAATTAAAGAGAAGCCTAACATAATTAAATCATACTTAATTATTATTAGCGGGATTAATTAAATAATTAATCCAGGATTGAAGGCCGTAACACGGGGTGTTACATAAAGACTAGTACTCTTTGTCCCTGGTCGGGGACGAAGATGGGAGAGAGTGAGGTTATTTTATATAATTTTAATTAATTTAAAATTCTCAAAATATATTAAATAATATTTAAAAAATTCTACAAATTACATTATTACTTATTGAACAATTTTTTTTTTTTGAGTGCTACTGGCTCTATTACATTGTAGTATTATATGCTCCGAACTCACAACCTTTCAAATGAAAGTCCAACCCAGGTACCATTAGACCACATAGTCCTAGTGACTATTAAACATTATTCATCTTAATTATTAACTTTTCTCCTTAGGAAATGTTAGGGGATTTGGTGAAATATATGCAACTTCGGGATGATGCAAATAGATGAATTAAGGGGGTGTTTGGTACAGTGTAATTGCAATTCTTTTACCTGCCAAATTACATTGTTTGATTTGACGATAATGCTATTGCTAGAAATCGAACTCTAATATATGAGCTAAAGGTTAGGACCCTCAAAGCCACTACACTAGGAGAGACTGAGAGAAGTTCCGAACCAAAAAATGATACTTTAAGGGATAAAAGGGTACCTATTTATAGGTGTAGATGCCATCCAGATGCTCGACAAATGTACGACACCAAATTTTTTTCATTCTTGGCCCACACGTGTCCCTAGACTATCTGGATGCAAACAATCTTTACACGGGTAAATAGAGCGCGCATTCTACCTTTTTGTAAGTGAAATGTTGAGTAGTTGTGCTTGTGTTGTTATGTTAAGGAGGTTGTGGGTTTGATACCCTAGTAACATTTACTTTAATATTGTGTTCCAAAACTTCCCTTCTTTCCTTGACATAAAAAATGACATTTTAATTTTTAATATCACTTTTGCCCTTCTTATTTTGGTAAATGCCAACCAAGGTCCCTCGAGTTAAGTGGTTCCGCCATCAATGATACTAAACTTTCGTTTTGACCTTCCTTCATCCTCCGAATTTCAAAAAAGGCATCCAATAGTCATTCGGTTAAGTTTGTCCGTCTCAACCGTTAAATCTAAGGGCGTAATAGTTTTTTTGTTTAATTTCCCCCAAATACACAATCTGTTTAGCAGATCACTAAAAAAACACATCCCTCCCTTGATTTCCCTTCCATCGGAGCAGCTAATTCCTTCCATTGCCGTCATGTTCTACTGGGTGTACTATTACACCGGCGGAAGGGGTTGCGGATATTGGGGCAGAAAGGGTCGAGTTGGCCAAGCAAAAGCCGGTGAATGCTGCGCATGAGATGAAGCAGAGAATCGCGGCAACGCAGTTGGGGAGCCTGGTGGGTCATGAGACGAAAGTTTAGGACCATTGATGGCGGAACCACTAAACTCGAGGGACCTTGGCTGGTATTTACTCTTTTGAATAATTTTAATTTTTCCTACCAAATATAATTTGAATTCCTACTGTA
>VALG01006095.1:0-10106 GCA_009835305.1 Ipomoea purpurea
TTTTTGTAGGTAGCTGAAGGTATGGACTAAAATACCTGTGTTCACAGCGGCTTTCAATTGTAGAAAAATTGGCCGGTGTTAGAGGGAGCTGTCATTGTGAGAAATTTTTTATTTTATCTACTTTAGAACTTCACCTTTCTTTATTTTCTTTTTGCAAAAAGGTAAAGATGAGGATACGAAGAGGAGCAGATAAGCAGGGTGGAGGTTAGTTAATGTGAGAACCGGTGCTACAGGGGAATTGCCAGGAATCAGGAGAAAAATAGATAATAATAGATGTGGGATAATTAAAAAAAACAAAAAAAAAGCGTGATGGGGAAGAAGGAAGAAATAGGAGTGTACCTGCAAATGACAGGTTCGTCTGGTCAACAGACTGTGAAGAGGGGTCATTCTCTGATGTAGAGGGGAGGACCGGGGAGCTCGCAGAGATCACTCCTGTGGTAACGTCAAACGTGTAATGCTTACAGGCCTAAATCTAAAAAAAATAGAATAGAAAAGTGTAAGGAGAGAGAGGAGAGACCGAGGTAGTCATGAAGCCAAAGAGGAAGTCCACCAAGTTCCAGCAGAGAAGCAATGGCGAAGAAGCATAACGGGTCTTCTCCAGACACGAGCAACACTCCCTGAAGGCTGCGTTGCATCTGTGCCGTGGATGCCCCCCTCCTTCCATTTTATTTCTTATTCTTCTTATTCATTAACACATACTATACGAGTAATACAGGGAGATTATTTGCACAAAAGGAGTATTAGTTACTTTTTAATTTTCCAGAATCGTGGCAGAATACCAAAGAAGGAAATTACTGAAGAGCTGCAGAGGTAGAGCAAATAGAAGGAAAAGACGAGGAATGGGGAGAGAAGGTGAGGAGGAAAGAGTGCTTAGAGGCGGACTCGTGGTGTTGATCGGTGGTGCATGTTAAGTTTATAAGAGGCACTGAGAGAACAAATAGGGGGGGCGCAGTGGTGAGAATTTAGAGATCGTGCTCGGGTTTAGGTTGAGCAGTTTTCGACTCACGGACTTCTGATTATTTGGTGTTTAGTAATTATATTCCATACCGAGGACCGGTGGGTGGCACAACGATGGGGCCCGCCCGTTGTCTCTTAAGTACCCAAGAAAACGGCCTAGCCGTTGCTAGAGGGTTTAAGCGGATCGCTTGTGTGATTGATAAATAGGGGGCGCGGAAGCTAACAGCCTGACAGGGTGGATGGGAGCGGTCTAAACCGCCCGACACTGGCAGTTATATCACAATGATACTGCTACGTGGATACTGTAGCGTGATGGTGAGTGAGAATGACTGCAGGGTGTGATAATAGAACTGAGAACTGAAGTAACCATTGTCACATATTTGAGGGTAGTGATGAGTTGTGTATCAATGAAGAGCGTGCTAATCGTATATTCGAAAATGACTCATGTAGTTGTGGTTTAATGAAACTATAGTGTAGGTAGTCCTGCACCACGGTGCGCGTTGCATTGTGCGCGCCAGAGTGGGGAAAAACGATGTCGTTTCAAATTTTTTTTTTTTTTTTTTTTTGAAATTTCACATACCCAGGTTGGTTCGTCAGTTAATTTTCCTTTAAAAAAAATCTCATTTTTAAAAATGTACATAATGTTATACTAGAATATACATAATTGTATACATGAATGTACATAATTGTATAACAAAATACACACTTTTTTTTTAAAAAAAAGATAATACATATAATCTAACATAATACATAATATACATAAACTTTTAACATAATAAACATTAACTCTTAACATATATACATAACTTTCCTGTTTCAGATGTACATAATTGTATAAAAAAGATATACATGATTGTATAAAAAATGTACATAATTGTATAAACAAATACACATAACGCGGTCAACTCCCTACATGACTTACCAAAAACTACGTCGTTTTGGGAGGCCGCGGGGCGCACAGTGCTATGCGCGCCCCGGGGGTGCATGGTATAACGATTGAGACTGGTTTTCTATAAGCTGGTTTAGGTTTGGACTAAGCTCGGCCTAGATCCAGTGAAGTTCAAGCTTTTGTTGTTTTTTTTGTTTTTGGTATGTGTTTTGTGTTGTGTTTTTGATTGTTTTTTTTTTTGGGTTTTTTTTTTTTTTGGTTGTTTTGCGTTGATTCAGGACGGTAGACCTTGGAAATCCAGTCCGTCAAAGGCAGTCTAAGCGAAAGTTTGGACAAGGACCTCGAGAAAGAAAGCCATATGAGGACATATGACCATGTGGTACGAATAGAAGAAATATTGGATTAGATTGCAGATTTGAAGGTTAGTTTGTATATGATTCTGAATTCTAATTGCTATGAAAATATAGAATGATTCTATATATATTGTAAGATCTAAAATACAATAACCAGGGAAGAAAGATCGTATGCTGTGTCAACACAAATAAGAAGATATCTATATGCCATAGATATGATCCTAAATGTTTCAGTGAGAAGACACAAGAAAGATGAGCTACTCAGTCAGGTGTAAACCGTCCTTACGCCTTAAAGCGCAGTCAGTAAACAATTATCGCTTAAGGTCTTCAGAGCATGAAGTTTAGGTGTGGGTTATTTTTCTTATGCTATATGGAGTAGATTTTATTTTGATAGAATTGAATGTTATTTCTTAGTATAAATATTAAGAATTTAAGTTAATTAGAGCCAACCAAGTTTTAAAAAAATGTGTTTAATGTGATATAGTAAAAGGAGGCAGAATGGAGGCACAGAAAATGGATTGGCCCTCAAGATTTTGGACATTTTGTAACTTTTGTTCACGTCTATATTGACTGTATACTGGTAGACTTTAGAGTTAGAGAGTAATTTTAATACAGGTTTATTGGGAAGTGTTATTATGTTATGGTTATTTATTTTGAAAAAAGGAAAATCAATTAAGGTACCGTTTGGGTTCGCCGGAAAAATTGTGAGGGAAAATAGAATGATGAAATTTCATGGAAATAGAAATTACTAGGAATGGATTAAGTTACATTGTTTGTAGTTGTGGAAAATAAATTTACTGGGGGAAGTATCGAGTCCATTGTTGTGTGGTGTGATTTTGGAATTGTAAGGGAATAATGAGTATAGACTTTAACTACTAATAGATAAAAAACAAGTAAGAATGCGTAAATGAAGTAAAGTTAGTGAGGGTATAGTTGTCCTACCTTGGTTTTCATGGAAAAACATTCTTCCATGAACCGAAGCGAAGAATACCAACGGGGACTATGGAAGAAATATGTATTTTTGAGGAACAAATTTTCCATGAGCAAACAGAAGGGAAATTTAGTGTTGTCTCAGAATTCAGGAAGCAAAACATTGTTCCATGAACAATCCATGCCTATGTTAGAATCATGAGACAAGTCAATGACGATAAAAGGAGGGAAGCAGGTTGCACGTCCGTGACGCATAAGGATAGAACGAATGCTCCTGGTGAGTAGAACTAGTGCTGCATACTTTATTCGTCAGGCGCTAACATGACAGGATATCGCTACATGGAGGGATGTTGAAAGGTAGCGAAGATCTTTAACATTCCATTAAAGAACAATGATCACAGAAGATGGAAGTCATGCTAAATTCTGCTTCGATGCTTTGAAATAAGTTTGTAGCGCATCCTTTTCCACTTTTGATGTGATTAAGCGACCATGATAGATTCGTAGAAAACCGAGGTTGAGCAGTCCTAGGATGGGACCAAGACCGTCGGACGTGTCTTTTGGGGTGTGTATACACTCCGTTCTTGGTGAATGCTTGCTGTTTGCAACCATGTCTAGACTGTTTTCATTGCGTATCACAAAAGCTGAATTGGAAAGAAAGAACAGAAGCCTTTTACTCAGCTCTAAGTCTGAGAACTTTGAAGGGATACAAGAAGTTTTCTCTCTTACAGAAACAAGCAATGTAACAGTGTTGTGTATATGCTATGCTAACCAGAAAAACTAACAGTCCTAACTGCTAACCACTAAGAGGATTAACTAACTAACTAATTAGTTTTTGGATACTCTAATACCCCCCCCCTCCCCCCCGCAAGCTGGAGTGTACATACAATGTAACCCCAGCTTGGAAACAAACTTCTGAAACACCATTGGCTGTAGAGGGCTTGGTGAACATGTCTGCTGTCTGAATTTCAGTAGGAACATGCAGCAGCTTAATGACTCCCTTTTGGATCTTTTCCCTTATCAAGTGGCAATCGATCTCGTATATGTTTAGTCCTTTCGTGAAAGACATGATTTTCTGCCATGGCAATGGCAGATTTAACTATCAGAAAACAACACAGATGTATCTTTTAAACAGGACCTCTAGGACTTCAAGAAGGTAGAACAGCCACTGCATCTCACAAGTAGCAAGAGCAAGAGCTCTATATTCAGCTTCAGATGATGACCTTGAAATGGTGCTTTGTTTCTTAGACTTCCAAAGATATTAGGGCATCTCCTAAAAAAACACAAAAGCCAGTTACA
Organism: Ipomoea purpurea; assembly: GCA_009835305.1. Taxonomy (NCBI): domain Eukaryota; kingdom Viridiplantae; phylum Streptophyta; class Magnoliopsida; order Solanales; family Convolvulaceae; genus Ipomoea; species Ipomoea purpurea. The sequence goes on from VALG01006095.1 coordinate 4,426, forward strand.
AACTTCTTGTGTCAGGGCAGGTTGCCCAATCTGAGTCAGCAAAGCTCTTATTTTTGAGCTTGGAATTTGCATGGAAAAACAAGCATTGTCCAGGACAATTCTTAATGTATCTCAGAATCCTATGAGCTTCCTGCAAGTGGAGAGTAGTGGGGCTATCCAAGAATTGAGATAATTGTTGTACAGCAAAACAGATATCAGGTCTAGTGACTGGTTAAATACAATAGCTTTCCTACCACTTTCTTTGTATTGGGAGTTGTCTTCAAGGGCTGTACCTCCATCCTTGGAGAGTTTGTTTGTTTGTACCATGGGACATCTCACAGGTTTACTTTCAAGAAAGCCTGTGTCATGCAACAGATCTAAGGCATATTTTCTTTGTGTTATAGATATTCCTGTGTGATTTCTGGCAACCTCAAGCCCTAGAAAGAACTTTAATTTCCCCAAATCCTTAATCTGAAAGACTGTATGCAAGTGTTCTTTAATCTGCTGTATCTGATCCTTGTCAATGCTGGCCAATACTATATCATCCACATATCTAATAGTGCAACAAAACTATTGCCTGATCCCCTAGTGAACAAGGAATTGTCACATACTGCTTATTTGAACCCCATGTGGAGTAATTCAGTAGTCAGTCTAGCATTCCATTGTCTACTTGCCTGTTTCAAGCCATAGAGAGACCTTTTTAACTTGCATACTTGTCAGGCTGCTTAGGAACAAAACCTGGGGGAAGAATCATATATATTATTCTTGGAGATCTCCATGTAGAAATGCATTATTGACATCAAGTTGATGCAACTCCCATTGTTTGACAGCTGCCACAGCAATCAAAGCCCTGATAGTAGTAATCTTGGCCATTGGACTGAAGGTATCAACATAGTCAATTCCACAAGTTTGAGTGTACTCCTTTGCAACCAACCTGGCCTTGCACCGTCCAATTGTCCCATCAGGTATGTACTTAACTTTGTAAACCCATCTACACCCTATTGGTTGCTTGGAGGGTGGTAATGTTGTCAATTCTCATGTGTTGTTGGCTTGCAAAGCCTCTATTTATGCTTGCATAGCAGTCCTCCAACATTCATGCTGAATGGCTTCATTGTAAGACTTGGGCTCTTTGCTCCCAAGAATGTTGATGGCAAAAGTTCTGAAACCTGGAGATAGCTTTTGGTAAGATAGAACTGCTGATAGGACATGAGGAGAAGTCCTATAAGTAGGTAAGTTGAAGTTGTAGTCTTTGAGATAGCCAGGTCTTGAAATCTGTCTGCTAGATCTCCTGGGTTGTGGATTGGACTATGGTTGTGATGGAATGGTCCTTGGATATAGATTAGACTGTGGTGAACCAGATTGTTCTAGAAAAGTATTGTATTGAGAAGGACCAGGTACAAAATCATCAGATTCTGTAGGAGCACAATCACTTCTTGATTCTTCCCTTTGAGCAATCTTTTGCAGACTTTCTTCTACATTACTGTTAATATGTTATAACTTGGGAAGATAAGATCCTGACATGATCCTTGAACCTTCATCTCACTTGCTACTTTGTAGGGGAAGACCTTTCATAAAACACCACCATCTCTTGAATAAACACTTCCTAGAGTTTAATCATAACTTTATATCCTTTACCACATTTGGATATCCAAGAAACAAGCATTTTCTGGCTTCTAGGTGAACTGTTCCTCTGATGTCCCTTTTGTACAGCAGCATAAGCCTAGACACCAAAAATTTTGAAATGGCAGTTTGAGGAGCCTTTTTGAACAAGACCCTGCATGTGGGATCACGACCTTTTAATGCTGCTGAATGTATCTTGTTAATGATGTAAACAAATGTACGCTATGCCACCATCTCCCCAACAAACTTTCGACAAGCCTGCTTGAAATTTAAGAGCCCTTGTGAACTACTAGAACCGTGGCCATGTTTTTTCTCAACTAAACTCATTTACGTGGTGTATAACACATGTTGAATTAGTGAATGACTGCCATTCTGTTGCTAAAACTACCCATCTTGAACTCTTGTCATTATCGTCTTATGCACTTGACACTTTGCCAAACTGTGTCTTAATAAGAGATTAGAATTTCTGAACCAGTGTTCTGACTTCACCTTTGTTTCTCATCAAATAAAACCTGTTGCCCTGCTATAAGTCATCACACAAGAGTTAGGAAGTACTTGTGTCCATACATAGTGTGTGTATGATATGGCCCCCACCCAGATATCAATATGCACAAAATCAAAAGCATCATTGGAAACATTTGAACTAGTAGTGAAGGGAATCTTTTTTATTGGCTAGGTGGCATATATTGCAAACATCCTCTTTTATTTTATTTTCAAATTCATGTCATACAAGGTAACTGTTTCAATTTCCATAGGAATAGGGTCCTAATCTAGGCATGCAACAAATTCTACTGGAAATACATGTATTGGCTTTAACATGCTCTAACTTTATTTAAACCAGAAAAGTCAGGTTTTACAAGGTGATATAACCCTTTCTGCAAGCTAGCCAATCCAATCATCCTCCACCATTCCTGATCCTGTATAACACACAAATCAGCATATAGCAGCAGTTTACACTTGGAAGTTCTAATCAATTCACTAACAGAAATAGGTTATAGTGGAATCCAGGAACACAGAACACATTCTCTAGTACCAAACTGTCAGCACGGATAGAACCAACATGTGTAATTCTAATTTTATCACCATTGGGTAATTCAACAAACATACCTTCACTCTCTTAGCATTAGTCAGTATATCAGATTTGCAAAAACATGGTGTGTAGCCCACTATCTAATATCCAACTAGAAGGTTTAGAGTAAGTACCTTCCATCTGTAGATTAGGAGCAAAGTTGGCAGCAATCAAATTAGTTTGGGGTGTTATTCCTTCAGATCCACTGAGAGGTGATGAGCTTTGGGCCTTGCAATCCCTCTGCAAGAGTTGTCTGAGTATTCTATATTTCATCCTGACTCAAAGTAAGGGATCCATTTTCACCAGGAAGGTGTTCATCAGTGGCAAACTGCACTTGGTTAGCAGAACTAACACCTCTATTTCTTGGTTTCCACCTAGGTGGATAACCATGTTTCTTGTAACACTTCTCTACTGTATGTCCAGTGAAACCACAATAAGAGCAGATAGGTTTCTTGTTTGCCATTTGAATAAAACTTCTTAGATCCTGAACATTCCCTTGGTGAGAAGAATGTTGCCTGCTTCTTGGTCTACAACTCTGTTGTTCCATTGTTAAACCTCCTTTCTTGTTGTTGAACCTCATGAAAGCCTCATCAATAGTAGGAAGAGGTTTTCATCATTTATCTGGGACTGGACAGAGGCAGAGGTCTCATTGAGGCCTCTTAAGAAAACTAAGGATTATCACCTCTACGTGTTGTTGCAAAGTATCTAACAGTCCACAATTGCACACCCCTCACATTTGCAGGTAGGCAGAGGTCTAATAACTTGAAGTTCATCCCACAAACTTTTCTGTAGTTTCTGTATTTGTGTTAAATACTGTGTCTAGATAATATTTCAGTATGATTCTGTTTGAGTGATTGACTTAACATTGTCGTAGATCAAGTCAGTAGAATCAGTGAAATAGTCTTGGTGAGGAAATTAAATCAAACAGAAGTAAGACACAAAATATTGTTTACTCAGTTCGTACCAGTGTGCTATCTAACGTCTGGGGGGACGATTCACGCGATTGCAGTCAATCACTAAATCATAATCCAAATGTTACAAAGGTAGAGAAAACAACGATCTCACCCAAGTCCCCACACAAGGATCATACCCAGTCCTTACGATGTTTAGTGGAATTGTTGAAGTCGGAGAGCGCGCAACCAGAAAGCAAATGAAATCCATTCAAATGGAGAGCTAACTCTGATGTTTATGTATATCTACTTGTTTATGTGGATGATATTCTTATGATGGGAAGCGACACGAACCTAGTTCTTCACTAGTTTTCGAAACTCTCTGCTACATTTAAAATCAGAGGAATCTTGTGAAACAGATTTTTATTCTTCGAATTGAGGCAATTAAATACAATGATGGGGTTTTTACTTTCCAAGAGATACATGCATGATAATGTTTAAAACGTGTTGGAATGACAGACTGTAACTCTTATCCACCCATTCCCAACGGTCAAATCCTATTTCCATTGACCAACTCCACATGATCGATCATACACAATACAAGATTTACAGGTGGACTACAATTCTAACTATCCCCCCCAAAAAACTCATCCGGATTATGTGCTTGCAGTCAATCAGTTATGTCAACACTTGCATGCCTATAGTTACCACTGGGAGAACCTAAAAGAGAGTATTAACGTATGTTTAAGGAACTCTTAATTTTGGCCCTACGAGTCAGGAAGTCGTCTTCAAAAGAGAATTCATGACACTTATATGCATATTTAGACATGGTGAAGAAAAGAAATTTTTTGGATGTAGGCTGACTGGTGTAATATATAAAAAAAAAAAAATCTTCAAAGAAAAACTCGATCTTCAAGTCGAGATAATATTATAGCTTTCACAAGCTTTTTATTTCAAAAGTCTCAGTCTTTAAACATGAACTGACATTATCAAGCTCTTTTATATATTTCATTGATGTTTACACCATCAATCTTGACTGAGATAATAAATAATAAATAAGTTCATTATCAACCCTTTATCGAGCACACAATGGTACATATTATTCCTTCAATGAGGATATTAACTCCCATTCGCAACCCTTTAAAGAGTAAATAATGACACATAATAATACTTAAAAATCCTCATTTCGAGAATTATGAATCCATCAGGGATTTCTCAAGATAAATTTAACTGCATATCTAAATTTATTATTCTGCCAATTGTATTATGTAGCGGAACTTAATGCCATTTACCGTGGGAGAGTATAATTTGATTAAAATCAATTAAGGGTCTCTGCGTGAACCCATAGGCTACAAACTCGCTTTATCACCTCATTATTCTTATTTCTCTTTCATGCACACACCATTTGTAACCTTCAGGGTTAACGCTCAAATGATGTATTGTTATAAAGAGAATTTATCATTTTAGGAGTCGAGTTTGCCTTAATTGCTCCTTTATATATTAAATAGTCATGGCACTTCTGGTGCCTAAACTCTGGATCCAGATTATCATATAACGAGCAATTTGTAATGGCAATTGTGTTGTCGACAACTATAACCTTTTTTGTAAAACTCCCATATTTGTAAAAGTAATGGCAATTTCTAAAACAACCAGATTTTAGACATTTTCCAAAGATATTTTGATTCTAGTGTTCGGCATCCTAGTATTGTGTTTGTTGGTGCACCAATGCTAAGTCAAACTGGTTTATACAGATGAATTTCCTAAAATGTTCAAAATGAGGACAATAACCCTTGTGTTGCACAAATGTTATATGAGCTCTAGAAGAGCCATAAGATATTTGTACACTACTCTAGTAAATCGAAAGCATATGTCCAATCCATCCTCTTCAAATTTTGAAATATATATAGAATCTTGAAGATTGTTATCTTCAGGGGGAGAATGGAAAGTATATTTACTCGAATCAACCAGAAGATTGGATAAGTCATAAAAGACTAACAGTTGCGCACTATTTGCAACACATCATGTACTCCCTTTTCCTCACTAGTTTTCTCCATTGGGTTTTTCTAGTGTGGTTTTTAACGAGGCATGAGTATCATTATAAATATACTAATGACAAATGAGAA
>VALG01006098.1:0-15069 GCA_009835305.1 Ipomoea purpurea
CAACATTGTGCTGCCGTCTACAAAAATCTCTTTATGGGCTAAAGCAAGCTCCAAGGCAATGGTATAAGCGGTTTGATGCGTGTATGTTGGGGCAAAGGATTCTCAAGAAGCCAGTATGATAGTTTGTGTCTATTTTAAAAGAATCTTTCTAAAGGGTCTTTTGTCTATTTGCTTCTTTATGTTGATGATCAGTGCTCATTGCTTCCCCTGATATGTCTCATGGTTTTATGACTTTAAGTCTCCAACTAAGCAATGAGTTTGAGATGAAAGACCTCCGTGCAGCCAAAGAAGATTACATTGGACATGGAGATACACAGGATCGTCAAAGCGATAACTTTATCTATCCCAGAAAGTATCGTTGAAGAAGGTGCTTGATCGATTCAATATGTCCAATTGTAAAACATAGAATAGGAATATACACCCACCCAAATAAACTCACTTGGAATGCACATTTTAAGGTATCCTCTGGTTCATGCCCTAAAGTCTGAATGTTGATGTGGCTTATATGTGCAACAAGTTCCTTACTCTAAATGCTAGTATGAGAAGTCTTATGACGAATTTGACTTATGGTTTATTTTAAGGATGGCCACACGAGCACACCCACAGCATAAAGGCATCATTTGACTTGATAATAAACTGATATGTGATCAGTTACATCGCCATAGAGAACCCTTGGTTAATTAAGGAAACATTGCGAAGAACGCCTGGTTCACACAATGGAACTATAGACTACGGTTACCAGCAAAACGCCGAGAACGTACAATGTTAACACCTTCGTCTTTATCGCCTTTATAGATATTTTATTTTGCGCGTTCTTTTGATCGACTTCTTCTGCGAAATCATACCAATAGAACTAAATTAGATAGATGCCGCATTATATAGTATATCATGATTCGGGAGTGTTTAGGAAGTCTTATATGACAGGAATCGTGTCGATTCGCGATCCAGGTAGTATATTTTGTGTACACTTATTTAATTTGTGCTTCCACCATTCATGCTTTGACATACGCTGACTCAGTCTATTTGTTCCCAGTAGAGCGTTATTCTACCATGACTAACATAAGAAGATTGGATGCGGATATTTAATTAAGCAAGCACACGAGGGTGATCAAGAAGCTACTTGGCTATCGAAGTGTTTTCGTGCTCCTATTTTGGAACTTGCGTGTCTTGCACAAGGTTCACACTACTCTCCCTGAGTTCTCTGATAGTGCAAAGTGTCTATCTCATCAAACCACCAAGAATTGCCTCACCTATCTCATTCTTTTCTGCGCGAACTATATCCAATTATCATCAAAATATAGATAGTAGCATGATTATCAATTTTTAAATTCAAAAATGTTGTTAGCTGGCCGCGGAAGAATAAAATATCTGGTTGGACGTTCAGTGAGTCTGGTTCTTTTTCTGATAAGATAAGATTAACACTACTCAGGTGGAGATGATCAGCAGTATGCTCACCATAGCCTCCTCTCCACCTCAAAAGTTCCTCAAAGTTTGCAACCTAGGTGCTGTAGGTTAATATAAGAATTCGGTCGGTACCAGTTCCCCGCTCCCAAAGTTTTTTTTGGGAGGGGTTTAATTTGCAACATATGATTTGATTCCAAGGTGGAGGATTACTCGTAGAAAATAATAAATTTTGTGGCTCAAATTCCATGTTTGATATGAGCCTTTTTATAGTCATCACAAGCCAGATCCAATCCACTCGGCGACCTGGCTCATCCACCCCCGTGGTTATGTTCCGAGGTTTTCATGCCTAATGCAATTAGACCGAAATTCACAAAAGCATATTCTCTTATTATTGCGCATTTTCTCTCATTGTTCATAATCGTAGATAATTAACTGAAAAATTAGAGTTAAGAGCTTTTGCTTTGTGTATAGATAAAATATAGCACCTCATGTGATACCTTGAAATTTACATTATCCTCACGTACGTATACATAATTAATATCTTTTGTACTCTTTTTAAGAGATCAATATATATAATATCAATTCATAGTATATCCTTTAATTTTTCGTTACTTATATATTTAATTCTTATTATTTACTTCTATAATTTCATCTTCAATGCTTCGCAATCTTCCGCATTATTCCTGACTAGAAATTAATTGTTCCTACACCATAAAAAGTTTTTAATTTATATCTTTTTTAGAGCAACAAATTCATTAACAGGCTTCCAACCTCTCATTAGAATTTGAGATACTTATAATCTATCTCATCGTACAAATATTATGATCAATTCCTGCATAAAATGAATATAGTGACTTTAAACCCTATATAATAGAAACATTAACTGGCCACCACATTGCCACAAATTTATGGAGTTTATGCCCACAACTAAACATTGTTCTCTGCGTCAAACTAGCATCGATGATCGATCGGACCGGTGACACGGAAGATTTATTAGATCACATGCCAATCTCTGCTCACATATGGTCATGGCCAAAAAAGGTTATCCCAATGCATGCATGTAATTCAAGGCACGCCATGGCACTGATTCATTGATATAGTCATACCCGAAAAAACAAATATAATTAAAAATAATCCATGCGACAGTACGAACACATATCCTGGAATAACAAGTTAGAAATATTAAAAACACACCGACACAGGTAAATAAAGAATTAGAGATGTTTGGTCTGATATCATAATTAAGAAAAAATACGTATACAAGTGGTTCATTTGAAAGGAGTGGTCACTCATTGGCATGCGATTGGACCGGAAGAGAAAAGAAATATGGGGAGACATTAGTATTGTGTTAGGCTTGGGGATAAGAATAATCTTTACTAAAGTGTCTCGCCACCTGAGGAGAATTACTAAAAACATAGTGAAGGCATCGTCGCAAAACAACAAATAGACACATACAGCATGAGCAAAATTGAAATTATTCCCAATTTAGCTTTTTGAGTCTTGAGTGATTAGAGTGATCCCTTGTGTAACATTGGGGAATTCACTAACATGTTTTCAGATAAATAATTTCAAGGTCTCTAAAGTGAAATAAAGATTATGCTAAATGATATTACATGTCTTTCTACTTGGCTACTTTCCACACAAAAGTATATGTACAAAATTTCCCTGCCCTACTAATTTACATAACCTCTTAGCCTTGGCAGCAGTATAGCATAAATACACAATATGAGACTGTGCCCTCAAGACCAGGAGTGATTATTCCTCGAGATCCACCTCGTCATTTTCATCCTATAGATATTGAAAAGATCATCATCATAATAAGAGGATAAACGGTCAAAACTTCATCCTAAATATTGAAAATAGGATATAAAAGGTCAAAACTGTGATCAGGTCGGAAAATAAGTTTCAGTCCTAGGAGGTTATTGAATCAAAGAAAAATACTCCTTACATATGATATCAAAACTCACATGAAATGTAGGAAAACCGAGTGGGCAAATAGAAAGTACAAAATCCCTAAACTATGTATGTATTGTTGTTAATAATGATTCCCAGACCTTACTAACATGAAAAATGAAATCATGGAACGAACTAGCATTTAGAAATGAACCATGGATGAGAAGCTTTAAGTTAACTTTTAAGGGGAAATGGAAAAGGGGTTCTTACCTCTTCCATGTCCTCGTCATCAGCAAATGCTTCTAACCGAGAGTACAAGGCTTCCTCATCAATCTCCTTCACAGTTTTCGTTTCATCCTATACATTTATCAGCACAATTTTTTATTATTTAGAGCAACAAATGACACTGATCCAAACGCTGTATCACTATCAAAAGAAATGTACCAGATCGGATTCATATTCTCGATCTTATCCTTCAACTCCAATATATGATGTTTTAGTGCCTGGAATGCATAAATAAACGGATTCGTGATCAATTTTATAGCGGCTCAAAGAATGAGACCTAACACAATAAATGTAAAGAAGAGTTACAACAACATTAATTACCTCCCTTCTTTGAAGTTCTATTGAACGTGCCAATGCCTGCCTCCTCGTTAGAAGATTTTTAGGTCTGAATTCACTGGGTCGCTGATAATTCTTGCCCCGATAGAGGATAATTGAATGGCCCCGAGTAGTTTTGTCAATAGATACTAGAACCCCGCCACTTTCAGCCTCGAGGGTAATTGCAAAATGTTTCACTTGTGGAAAGGTTTTTCGTTCTACATTGATCTTTACCAACTCCCGGTACTTCCAGTGTAAATGAATGTTTTGTATGGTGCCATCAAAAACCTCTCGCCTCCCTGAATACAAACAAAACAAAACAAAATTGAGTGATGTGTTCTACCCCTACCCTTGAAAGCAAACTAGATGGCTGGCTGCAGCAGTAGACTCTGTTACCTAGAACCAAAAAAGGTTTCATGCTCAGACCCATTTTACGGAATAAAAACCTCTCTTCAGAAGTTAACGTTTCCAAATCAGTTGGCAGCTCAGATGGTTCCAGATTCTTCTGCAACTTTTGTAAAGCCCTCTCCGCCTTCTTCACTTTCCTATTTGCCTGCAGACATCAGAAAGTACTAAAAACACGCATTCTAAGGTAACCTACACATCTTTAAGCAACAGCAACTTACAAGAGCCAGCTTGTGTTCAAGAAATCTGATGAGAGTAGCATCCTAGCTTCAGCTGCATCTTTCATCATTTTCTCTATCTCTTGATTACTGGGAGGGTTAGCCCAGCGTGAAGTTGCTGCTATGGTCTCAGCAAGGCGTTCCTGCAACCAATGGCCTTTTAGCAGCCGTGCGGTCTGAAACAATGGAGGTTGCTGCTGCTGCTGCCTGTCGTGCTTGTTCTTCCTGTTCTTGTTGAAGAGTATTCCGTGTCTCTGCTTCTTTTAACGCTTCTGTAACAGCAGGTGCCAAGAAGTCATTACCCCTATAAAAAGACTATATAGTCCTTATTGCGAGATAAGAGTGTCTTCCTCCAGTCAACACCTGATGAACAAGTTAATCAATCATCAACAAAAATGGATCTTGAAAACATTTTTCCAGACTGATAAATCCTAGAAAAATAGAAACCAGATTGGTTCACGTGAGTGGCCATGCACTCTTGTCACTTAAAGAGGTCAGGGGTTCGAATCCCTTCTTGTATGGAAAAACCAATCTGACTAGCACTTTGCCCCTTAATTGGGCCGGCCCGGTGAGAACGGGGGTGCCTCCTACCGTTAGGGCCTGCTCAGGATAACCCTCCATGATCTAACAAAAAAAATCCTAGAAAAATAGATAACTTCAATTTATTTTTAAACAAAAAGGAAAAAAGTTATGCTTCATTTTAATTCTCTCCCTCTCTTCCTCACCACTTCAATTTTATGAATGGTTTTTTTTATTTTTAAGGGGGTTAGGATAGGGAGAAAGGGAGCCAATGCCACTTCATGATATCTGTATCTATGCAGGTCTTATTTGTAAGGAGAATTGAATTTCATATTAACCTTGAGTTCTTCTGTCATCCTTTCATTTGATGTATTATACACACCACGTTTGATGGCAATCTTTGCAATAGCGTTTCTTTCCCATAGCTTCACCATTGCAGCAGCCAGACCTTGCAGCTCTCGGTTTCTTCCTGATGGATTGTGCAAAATAAAATGTGTTAACAAGCTAAAAGGATGATAATTCATTCCCTTAACGTTTGTTTCTGAGGTAAAGGGAACAAAATCTAGGCATACCAAGCGCAAAATGTGGGGGCATCCCTCGTGCTGTCCTACGAAAGTATGTCATTTCTCTGTCTCTCAAATTCTGTCTAACACCATAAGGGAGACGTCTAAAAGGAGGTTTATATCCAGGAATAACAGCAGGCAATAAATCTGCATCCACGGGAGAGGATAACGACCATTCCAATCTTCAAAACGTGGACCGAGCTCATCCAAAAGAAGATTGAGCTCACTTAAATCCGTCTTTTCTTCTTCTGTTAGACTCACTCGAATATGACTTTGATGCTCCATCTACTCCATTCAAGTATTTAGTTCCACTGTTATCCACCAAATCTCGAGACGATTCTAATGTATCCAAATTAGCTTGATTTTGTTTAACGAATGATTTTACACAAATCAAATGCATATGATAGTCCTCTGTATATCACTATTGAACTGCCTGATCTCCAAATCACCAATCCTCCTGTTTTAGCTGACCAATTGGAAAGCATAACCAAAACATTCATATTATAATAAGAAACAAAGGAAAAAGAAAGTTCCAAACCAAGAGAATCCTAGTGATTTCTCAACAGCAAACAACAAAATAATCAATATTTGATTACACAAGTCATAAGCAAGAAGAAACAACAAAAGTTTTTAACATTAATTTAAGTTATAAATTACAAACTAAAACTGGAAACACTGCACAAGAAATGAGCATTTACCTCAAGCATCTCATGTGTCCTCTTCATGTTATGTGAGTGAGGACCTTCAAACTTCAATTTCACAATCTCGTCCTCCTTCCATTTCTCGTGAATAGAATCCACCAATGCCTGTGTTATACCAGCTGCTCCAACCTTTATTCTTTCGTACGTCCTTAACGCCACGTTTCTAAGTCTCTTCAGCTCAAGCTCGGGTATTGATTTCTCTGCTACCTGTGTATTGCTCATTCCTGGCTTCTCTTTCCCTGCATATTTACTGCCTCCTTCCCAAGGCAATCTCAACAAATCATTAGGATCATTCAAGCCCCTAACATTGACAGAGTTTTTAAAAACCTTAGAAGATGAGTTCTCTTTTAAGTAGGTCTGAAATCCTTCATTTTCACTTTCACCATCAAAATTGGGTTCTTGAACAGTGCTAGAGAAATTCCCACTAAAGGGTAAGCCTTGAACCAATGTTTCACTTTTTTGTGAAATAATACCATTTGAGGTAAAATTATCAGTTTCAACCACTTGAGAATCAGAACTCACCTCTTCAACTAAGGCTTTCAGGACTTGAAAACGACTATCAGAATCAGAATCAGAATCAAGAATCACCATTTTCGAAAGTCTCAATAAATCCACTACCATTTATGCTTTCCTCCTCTGTGTCTTCTAAAATTCTAGCATCAGAACTAAACAAATGTTCTCTGGGCAGGGCTCCATGGCCCAGGGAGGAAGCTTACCTCAATTCTTGAATTACTACTACTCACTGAGTCACTAACTTGTACTTTTTCTTCTTCAATTTCAGTTCCATTCGCTAAACATTGCAGCCCAGGCTCTGAAATTTCTTGACGGTTTCCTCCGATTTTTGTTCTTGCCAAGGGAAGTTTTTTCCGAGGGAGTGGGTTTTACCGACCATTTTTCTTGAATTTTTTCTAGGAAGCTTGGCCTTGGCTTTCTCTTCTTCCTTGTGGGAGTGGTGTAAGTTATTTCAGAGTGGTCGTTTGAGAACAGTAGAGTTTGAACCTTAGAGTTCTGAACTTGTAGGAGAATGGGTTGGAAAGAGTGGATTGTGAAAGTAGAGATGGTGTGAAGGAGAAAGAAAATTCAGTGGCGATGGATAAGCAGCCATGGCTGCCAGGCTGATTTTTTTGAGATTTTTCTAAACGGGGTATTGGTCGGGCGGGTCGGTGCCAATCGTTATACCCTACACAAGTGGCGGCGGGCCGCGTAGCATTATGCGCCACACGCCTCCTAAAACGACGTCATTTTAGAAGGTGCAGTAGGAAGTTGCTGTGATTATGTATATTTGTTCATACAATTATATATATTTTTTATTATGTACATTTTTTTTATACAATTATGCACATCCGAATCAGAAAATTTTTGTGTATTATGTTAAGAGTTAATGTGTATTATGTTAAAACTTTATGTTTATTATGTATTATGTTAGATTATGTGTATTATCTGTTTAAAAAACAGTGTGTATATTTTGTTATACAATTATGTACATTCATGTATACAATTATGTACATTCATGTATAACATTATGTACATTTTTTAACATGAGATTTTTTTTTAAAGAAAATTAACCGCCAAACACTGGGAAGTGAATTTAGAAAAAAAAAATAAAAAAATTGAAACGACATCGTTTTGCATCTGGGCGCACAATGCAACGCGCGCCGTGGTGTAGATATAAATTGCTGTTCTAGGCCGTAACAGATGCTCTATGCGGGTCGGGTCTCATTAGGCCTGGCTTAATGCTTAAGGCAATTTATATCGTGCATCAGGGCGCGCATTGCATTGTGCGTCCTGATGCAAAACGACGTCTTTTTACATAACTGTATAAAAAATACACATTATTGTATAAACAAACACACATAATTATATAAAAATACACATAATTATATAAACAGAATACACATAATCACGTCTACTCCCTTCCGCGTCTCAAAACAATATCATTTCTGGGAGACGCGGAACACACAATCAAGCTGCGCGCCGTGGTGCAGGGTATAACAATTGAATCCTTAAAAAGAGATAAAGGACAAGAGGGCGGGGGAACCTCTTCAAATATAAGAATGTGTATATGTTAATTAATTATTAAATTAATCAAATTAAAATGTTTCCCTTGTCAAGCACATTACTCAAATGGCATATAATCACCTCTTTCATATGATCAGATCATGAGATTTAGCCTCAGTTAATAGAGCAAAATTAATTAATCAAAATTTTTTAACTAAATTTTAAATTTAAAATTATAGAATAAAGATTATCATTACCAATTATATCAATACCTATAATAATATAAATCTATAAAAATTATACAAAAACAATACAATAACACACTACAGATATAAAATCACAAATTAAATTGTGTAAGTAAAAAGAAAAAAAAAAAAACTAAAAGAATATATATTTAGAATTTTAGTTAACCAATCGGTTAATTTGATTAACTAAGTATTTCGAAACCGAATAACGTTAAACGAAATTTTATAAAAAACATTTAATTATTACTGAATCGAAGTATTTCGGTTAACAAATTGGTTAATCGAAATTTTTCGGTACACGTCGGTTAACCGATCTTTTACCAAAATTTGCACACCCCTATTCAAATATGGGAAATCCTCCTTTCTATGGCCTTCTCCGGAAAACCACGGAGAAGATGATGGGCGACCAGGGGAATCCTCTTTATATGGCTTTTACAGAATATGGTACATAATACGATAAATAAATACAAATGAATACATACAGGACTTATATTTATTATAAGTTCATAAACCCGAATTCTTTCCCACTTTTAATTTGTCTTCCATCCTTTTTCGTCATCCTTCCATCTTTGAAATATAAACGACTTTTGTCTATTTTAGCGGTGTTTTACTGCAGTAGCAACAAAACATGTTGGCGGTGGAAGGCGGCGAACATCAACGTCTACGGCGACGATGTGGGCTTGGGCAGGGCGCAGTGGCGTGTGGGGTGGACAACGGCAGCAGACTGTTAGTGCCAGCCCCTCCATACGAACATAGGTATGGTTTACATGCAAATTATTGCATATAAGCAAAAAGGTACTCCTTAATGTTCAATTTTATCTGTCCTACTTACTATTCATAGGTCATCACCAACTCTTTTATTGTTTATTTTTTTTAGTATTTTTTAATATTTTTAAATTTGATTTTTTGTGTTTAATAGTACTTTTAGTGTATTTTTTAAATATATATAATTTTGTATACTAATACTAAATTTAATATTATGAAAAATTAAATTAAAAGTAACTTTAGTCAAGCCTCGTTAACCGAACTAGACACATAAAATAGGACGGAGAGAGTATAATATTGTAGCAAATTACATGCAAATCTATCCTTCTTCTCTTTTTTCCTAAGCGCTCATGATCGAAAAATCGAAATCTGGAATCAAAGATGTGAATTTTGGGTGGGGATCGGAATGATTGGAAAGAAAAAGAGATACGCTAGCTACAAATAATGATAATGATGAGAACTGTATAAACTGTATTAGATAAACAGTGATACAACTTTAACAAACTGAAATATATACAAAAGAAATCATAGGGAACTAGGATAGGAGTCATAATGTGAACTAAAAAATATAGAGTTAGGGTGAGCAAAAAAAATCGACGACCGAAAATTGAACCGTCCGACCATGAATATTTCGATTTCGACTTCGATTTTGGTTATTAAGGTCAAACGAATTCGGTTTTTTCGCTTGGTTATCGATTTTTTAAGAGAAAATCCGAAAAACCGAAAATTAATATAAAGAAAAAAAAATATCTAAACCTCATTCCATTTACATTTTGCAAAGTTCATCAGTTTATCACATTAATTTTATAACTTACTTGAATGGGCACCCATTTGTTAACCAAGTCAAAGATTACACTATAGTTTATTTATATCTCACTAAACTACAATTCCGTGCTTTGAGGACATTATCTTTAATTAATTATAAATACTAATATTATTTTTTCCCTTTAATAATTTAGGGTCCGTTTGGGAAGCACGGAAAATGACTTTTCGAAAATGTTTTCTGGAAAAGTGAGTCATTTTCCGGCTAAGCATTTCCTTTCTAGTGTTTGGTTTGCGTTTAATGGACAAACTGTCTTGCGATGTGTTTGGTTCTTCTTCTGAAAAATGAGTAAAATTATTTTTAATTTTAAATATTTAGAATAATAATGATTTTATTATTATGTAATTATTATTAATTATTTCTATTATTATTATATTATTATTATTATTACATATTATTATTATATTATTAAACTCATAAGTAAAGGTTTGCACAGTTTGGACCACAAAATTTAAAGATTAATAATTTCTAGATTTTTATCATGTTCTCATCCACTCTGCAAACTCATTCATCCCCGAATTTTCCGGTGGCTTCCACTACCTTTTCATGGTGGCAACCACCAGATTCTCTTTCATCAATTCCAAGAAATTCATGGTTGGTCGGCCAGACCAATGGCACGAAGCACTGTCAAGCTTAAGAAGGCGAGCTTCTTCCAGAACTCAACGATGCGAAAAGTCAGCGAGGAGGGTTTCCGGCTGTGGGTCTTGTCCCCACAACCGGAAACCATCTCCGTGGCTGAGAATCGCCCAGATCTGCCACTCGGAGAGAAAAAATCAAACAACTGAAAAGAAAAAAAAAAAAAAAAAGGTAACATATTTTGGTGGTGGTGAACGGCGACGAGATGATGGCAATAAGATGAAGAAGAACCAACTAGTGTAGCAAGAAAGAAGATGAGAGTGAAGATGAGAGTGCAGATGAGGTGTTGGTAGAGAGTAGATGTGAGGCTTGGATAATGCACTGCCTCCCCAATACTCACAAAATAAACCACAAAAAGGGAAGTCATGCTATAAACTTTGACAGTAACTAGCGCCTTCACTCTCCTTTCATTGACCAGAGAAATTATATAAGTTACGCACGCCACTAAATAATTACCTTTCATTGACATCTCATTTGGGATTTCTTTCTTGATCACAACACTACACAAACCCTAAAAATAGATAATTAATCATTTTCTGTGGATATTTGACTCAAACAGCACCGTCAGTCTCATAAGCAGATATATCATCATAATAATAACTGAGTCTTTTAGAGTAATCAAGTAGTCATTGTAGACTATGCTACAAATGCACACTTATATACGATGCAACGCCCTAATAATAAATAATAAATTATACTGACAATATGGAGATCATATGTATTCAGATTATCAGGCTATAATAACGCTTGAAATACGGGTATTGGGACAAGGACTGATACAATGACTATAACAGAAAGTTAAGTATAATAAACTTGAATAGACATATTTATGATATTTCAATAAAAACTAAAAAAGGAGGTAATTAAGCAAAAACCAATCAAAAGTTACAATTGTTAGAAATTTCTTTATCAATAGCCCGCCGCCAATTTTTTGTCATTACAAACAAAAAACAATATATTCTCTTCACAAATCAAAGTCCACTTTGACCCTTGAACCTGACTATTTTAAACTACTTGAACTTGCGCAACATAGCAATAACCTGACATGGTTAAAACCGATAGACCAGCCACACCATACCGTCATAACCACCGCCGCCGCCACCACCACATACACCGCACCACACACACACACACGCCCCAGCCAACTACCACCACCATACCACCAGGAACGCCGCCGCAAAACCACCATAAACCACCGACAATAACACGTGCCGCCGGCCACACCATAGATAAATAAACCACCGATGCCCCAGCCACCAGAAACATACCAGCCACAACACACACCACGCCGCCACGCCATCACCACGCATACAACACCAAAGGCAGGAGACTACAACACCCACACACCGCCGCAGCACCAACCACCAACCATAACCAAGCAAACCACACCACACTAACGCCACCGAATACCACCGCACCACCGTCGCCGCCAAAAACCACTACCAACGCATACCACCGACGCAGAAAGCCAGTCACACCATAAAATAACACCGGTCAGTCAAACACGCCGCAGCAGCGCCACCATAAGCCACGCGTCTCGGCCACCTAACACAAACCACCACACACAATCGTCATAATAACTACCACCACCATCACACCAACACCACTAACAGCCAGCCAAAAGAGCCAAGGCCACCACACCATACTACCGCCCACCAGTCGCCGCGCCAACAGACCATACCAAGGCAACACCGCCACACCCACACACCATACCACCGCCCAAAAAACACACCAACCCGTCATATCCACGCCGACCAATTATTATATATTTATTATCTATTATTATATATTTTATTAAATTTTACTTATCTATTATTATTATTAATATATTATTATTATTATTATTTTTACTTATACACTAACGATCAACCCACTACCACTACACCACCACCCAACAACAAACCATTAAGATTTTATGATATACATTACTTAGTTTTTTCTTCTTTTTTGAAAATACTTAGTTTTTTATTATATTCGTAAATTAATTATACATTAATTATAATTATTATACTGTTGTAATGATTCTAATAAAATAATCATCTATGGGTTTTAATTTTCATTTACCTCCATTTTCAGAAAATGCAACCAAACACACAAAAACAAGTTTTTCAGAATCGGCAACCAAACAACGGAACGGAAAATGTTTTTCCGGAAAATGAACTCATTTTCACAGAAAACATTTTCCAAAGTCACTTTTCCTGTTTCCAAACTGGACATATAGAGGATTGTAATTGTAATGCATTTATAAACAAGGACAACAAATGTTTACTGATATTAATCAAAACGTGCATAAGCAATTTATAATATCCAATCCGGCTGAACCTTTAAAAGATTTTAAGTTAAAATTCATAAGGAAAACTGCCTGAAAATAAACATTTTTAAGCTAAAATAAAGTTCGACGACAGTTAAAAAAATCCATTGCAGAAACTGAAGAGACAAAAGCATATATAAGGTAATTAAAGCTATACCAAAGGTAATATAAACATGGAAATAAAAATAAATCACCATCTAGAACACGATATATGGATCTACAATTAATCCTACAAACATAAAGAGGAAATTTTTAGATAAACATTTATCGGAGACAGAACGTAAACAAACCAGACCATTACCAGTATTAACACCATTATTTGTTAGAGTTTTCTATTAATAATACCTGTTTCATTGAGGACACCAATAGTTCAAAAAATGACCATTAACGCTTCATCCGCTTCTCTGCTATTCTGGAAAATCATAACAGTTAATACATGTAAAAAGGATTAGGAAATGATTTCATCAACACAAACGATTAACTTTACAAGACAAGACCAACCAGTTAGCTTGCAGTATAATTTAAAAACAAATATATAATAAAAAAAAAAAAAAAAAAAAAAAAACCACGACTTACCTTTTCGTAAGATCTTCCAACACTTCACCGTCGTATGCGTTCTAAGGAGAACTACACTCCAAACACCAGATCTGTACTTAGATATTGACAAGCATGTCTTTCTAATTGCAGATACATACACTTTAGAAATTGTAGATGTGTGTATGCAAATTAAAATCAAAAAATAAAGACAAGTGTAACTAGCTTCAAAAACAGCTACGGATCACGCAAAGCGCGGAACTTAAAAAAAAAATGAAATGAAATGAATCGGTCTTCAAAATCCGAAAAAATGCAATTATAGGGGATTTTGGTGCGTGATATAACTTCAATCATCTGGACATCTCCCACTCATAAAATGTGTCGAGAGAAGCAAACTATTAGAAAAGGATTTCAATCGCCGAGATGATTAGAGAGGTCAGAAGATAAACGAATTGGAGAATTGGATGAAAAGACAAAATGCCATGTAATATAAGTATAAAAAGTAGCCTAATATATAATAATAAATATAAGGATAAAAAAATATAAGAAAATATAAATAATATAATAAGAATATATATATATACTATAATATAATATATTAAAATAAAATTATAAAAATAATATATATATAACCTATTTTTTAATTATTAAAAAAAAAAAAAAAAACCAAAAAAAAAAAAAAAAAAAAAAAAAAAAAAGAAAAAAAAAAAAAAAAAAAAAAAGACAAAAGCATTCACAAAGTTTTAAATATGGTAATATTAGATTATATAATTACGCAAGATCTTAGGAATTTTACTTAAGGTAGAAATTCAATTTTCCTTCAATAATGGTGTCCAGATAAGACGATGAGTTCACGTAGGTCGTTCCTGAAGCGGAGGAAAAAGACGACGGCGACTTATAAATGTGGTAACAGCACTTTTGGTGCGGAATGACGCTGTGTTTGGAATTGCTACGACTATTTATCATTGTTTACTGTTAAATATATACGTGGGGAGGGATCAATTGGATTAGCACAACAAAAAATATGAAGTTATGGTCTTAGAATTCATCATTGGGTATTAATACACCAATGTTGTGTTGTATTGAGGGATTGATAAATCTGGGAATGATAATGAGTAAGGAATAAAAGAAACAAACGCCAGAATGGATGTTACCGCCAACAGAGATGGATACAATGCACACACTAGTATGAGGAATGGGCACACAACGAATCCCCATGTTAGCTGTGTGCACAAAGTGTACTGAACTTAGTGCAGCGTTGAAAGGTTACACCGTACACCCATAATTTCTGGACTGCACACTATCTTGAACTCATGTCAACATACCTTTGCAAATAGAATTATAATTTACGGACACAGGTACATTGCATTCAACTATATGATGACTGAATGGGTTGGTTCGTATTGTTATCTCAGGTGGTGAGCAAAATGTGGGTGGGAGATAGATGAATGGTG
>VALG01006100.1:0-14234 GCA_009835305.1 Ipomoea purpurea
CTCAAAATTCTGACATACTCTCCGACAACCTATACCTAAGAACTCTTCTCACCTTACGTAGTAAAGCAAGATAGAGGCGTAGCCTAAAAGATTTCCTAACAAATGGAAAAAAGGACGTCAACAATGTCTATGACTTCGACTCCAAGGCGGCAATCCTGATATTATTGAACAACCAAATTTTATTCAAAAATCGAATTTAAGAATATCCAAAATAGTCATTTTCACTAACATATATCTCAATAAGCAATCTCATGCTATCATATATCTCAATAAGCAATCTCATGCTAACATATATCTCAATAGGCAATCTCATTCATGCTATCATATCTCAATAAGCAATTCATGCTACATATATCTCAATAGGAAATGTCATGCTATCTATATCTCAATAAGCAATCCATGCTAACATATATCTCAATAGCAATCTCATGCGATCATATATCTCAATAAGCAATGTCATGCTAACATATATCTCATAAACAATCCATGTTATCATATATCTCATACGCATAGCATTGCTATCATATAATAGAATAAACGGCATATAAAGTCATGCTCTCTCATACTTCATGTAAAACATGTAATCATATAATCATGTAATAGGATGACATGATGTTTATATAAGTATAATATACATATACATCTTTCTTGGTAACAAGGAACACTGTTCGCGAAGGTTCTTAGAGTCACAATGACTCGCTTTCTCTTCTTCACTTGAGTCCACAGACTCACTTTCTCTTCTTCTCTCTAGTCACAATGACTCGCTTCTTTCTTCTTTACTTTTACTCGTGGGCGAGTAGGACTTCACCATAATGTGAACGGACCTATCTGGCTCGGCATCTAGCGGCCAATGCTCATCTCGCCACAGACCACTCTCTTGGTTCTTTTCTTAAACTCTGTGGAATCAGTACCGTACTTTGTCAGTGTGCACACCCCCTAACCAGGTTCCAAGCCCAACGGGTAGTACCGTACTAGTAATCGGGAATATCGACTCGTTACTTGACATCGGAATCGCAATGTCCGTTTCTTCTTACTTTCTCTTTTCTTCCGAAAGGCATAGTCCAACGGTCTCCAAACCTCTGATTACTCACACTAGATAACATATAGATATAACTCATGCATTTCAATATCATGCAACGACTTACTTATGCAAACTATGCACATAGCTTCTCAACAACGTTTCTTTCTCACAATTGGAATCAAGTGTCATGTAACTTGTCAATGCAACTAGATAATGATTTTCCAAAAAGATATAGGTTTTGAAAGAATACTTCGGCTTACTTGCCACTTATGCACTTTAGTTCATGATATGCTAAACATGCTCTTTACTATAAGAAATATCTCATTCTCTTTGACTATAAGTCAAGCAAACATTATGCTACTTCATGTTTATCACTTTATTACTTAGCAAAACTTCTTAGCAAACACTTAGCAAATACTGATCATGCTCTTTAAACTCAAAATGTAATTCATGAACTTATTCACAGTAACTAGAAATCAAGCTCTGTACATTATACAATCTCATTTTCTTGGCAAAACTTCTCAATAACTCCCAATGGATACTTAGGCATATTTTTTAGTCAAATTAGCAAATAATGATCATCCTTCTCAACCAAACTTAATAAATAATGATCATGCTTTTCATTCAAATGGCTAAGCTCAACATTTCAAAATCATTCTTCACTGTAAAGCAATTACATTATACTTCAAGCAATTTCACAACACAAAAATCTACTGTAAATTACTCATTTCAACTCCTAATTCAACGAAGTCAAATTCTACTAGTGCGTCGTAACGATCCCGAGTGTCCGAGCCTCAAGGGTCCGCGAGTCCCCG
Organism: Ipomoea purpurea; assembly: GCA_009835305.1. Taxonomy (NCBI): domain Eukaryota; kingdom Viridiplantae; phylum Streptophyta; class Magnoliopsida; order Solanales; family Convolvulaceae; genus Ipomoea; species Ipomoea purpurea. The sequence goes on from VALG01006100.1 coordinate 1,837, forward strand.
TCCGAACGACACGTGGCTGGGCCACAAAGGGCCCGGCCACTGCACTGTATTGGCCTGGCGGAGATTGCGGCGGGAAGGGCTTGAGAAGCCTCGCCACTTGGCTCCGCCAAGTAGCGGCCTAGGGCCACGAATCTAGCTGTGAGTTGTGCCCTAGTGCGTTCCTCCACGAGGCTTGCCAACGGTCCTTGCCTAGGACCGTTGGCTAGCTCCGCGACTCAACCTGGTGCACACTATCTGTGCAGCAGTGGGGTTTTTCTTCATCTGCAATGAAACTCAGAGCAATCCAACACTCCCAAATCCTCAGCAACACATCATAGATCATTAATAGATCACTTAATAGCTCAACTACATCAATAATCTAGCATTTCCACACATTTTCAACAACAAACTTGACTTCACAGAGTCTATGTAAAGAGGTGGGAGTCCATGGGTTATATCTTTGTTGTTTCCTCCTCTTGTGTGGATCTCAACCTCCTCTCCGCTCAACTTCCACCACTTCCTTCACCACCTAAACATCCCAAACAACAATACAAACTAGGCCTAAGAATCTCAGAGAATGGAGGCCAAAGAATACAACTAGAAGCAAGTGAAGGAGGGAAAGATGAAGGATGAAGCTTACTATGAGAACTTTCTTATTCTATTAGACACTATTGGGAGATGCAAGGGAGTGAGATCAGGTAAGAAAATGAGGTTACTATTCTATTTATATGGCTCAAAACCCCAGGATAATCTTCAATGATTGGTAGAGGGTAACATGGTAATTTGGTGGTTGATCAAAAATATCAGGCAAAAGGTGGAGTCTTGTGGTTCACCAAGCTTCATGGACCAAGGTCTAGAACCATAGTTTAAAATAGTTTTTGGGGTCAAAATACATTTTTCCAAAAATACTTTCTAGACAACCACTTAGTTTAGGTTCCTAAGATTTCTCCCGGTTTCACTCAGATTGACTTTTGGCTCAAAAACTTGGTACGGAATGTACCCAAAAATTTAGGGTTTTAGAATTAATAGGGCGTATTCTTGGTCAAACTCAAGGCTTGATTACGAAAATGCTATCCCCTAAAGACCAGTACGAGGCCTAACCTCGCTCACTATCCTACGGAAGAGCAAACCTTTGACCGAGCCGATGGTATGCCAGAGTGAGCTATGAACACACAAAAAAATAATAATAATAAATGAATGAATAAATAAATAAATAAAACTTCTACTCACTTCTCTACACTCGTAGTTTGCGGACAAGAGGCTGATTACGAGATATTCAATGAACATGCGCTATTATTACTCCCTATCTAACTTCGCTACACTCTCAGCTCGATAATAGGGGGCTGGTGAAAGGATAATTGGACAAGGTATTAGATCTGACCCGGTGCACTTGGTTTAACCCATCATAGCAATGATGACAACCAAAGCAATCAATATTGACAATGGGTAGCGGTAAAGAGTTGGCATGGAACGGTTCTTAGAGTCCAACGCATTACCGCCTCATCAAAGAGCAGTTAAGAAGGAGCGCACACATCAATTACTGAGGAGCCGGACATTTATGATGAGGAGCCGTTGTACTTATTAGGAGGTCATTAGTGCCTTTATTATAGTCCTTACAATTGTACAGTATAAAAGCTGAGCCCATGTAGCAAGTGGGGGAACACATTCTGATTCTTGTACTAAAACACTTAAGCAATACATTTTGTTACATATCAATTATATTCTCTGGTAACATCTTTACCGTCAACCTCAAAACATCCTTGATCCTAATTTTTATCTTTGATTATTGCCTCACAATATTTAATTAATTCATCTTACATTTGATTAGTAAGTAAGTACTCCATAGTAACTAGTTTGGTTGGCGTGAGTGGCCATGCACTCTCATCGCATAAGATAGGTCAGGAGTTTGAACCCCTCTCGTATGAAAAACTAATCTAGCCAGCACTTTGTCCCTTAATTAAGTTGACCCAGTGCGAAAGGAAATTAGTCTGAGTATGGTACGGGCTTAAAAGTGCCTCCTACAGTTAGGACATGCTCAGGACACTTCATGGTCTGAAAAAAGAAAAAAAAAATACTTTGTAGTTGTTTTTTAACATTGGTGGCGTCGGTGAATTTATATTAGACATTGAAGTAAAAAACATAGCATCATTCATTCTTATAAAGCCTTGCAAAGTACTCCATCTGTGATCTGTAGAAAGGTTTTGGTTGTTATGATATCTGTGTACGATGTTACTTGTAAAAATTCATTCGGTAGTCAATATGCATAATGATTCATTTAAAATTAAAATAGTACACCATGAGTAGTCCATCTATTGGAGTATATTCTAAATTGTGTAATTTCTATGCTTTGCAAATCTCATTAATTTGTATTGTTGTGATGTAAGCATTCTAACGCTTATCATTATATCTAAAATTATACGGAGTAACTAATAGTGAAAACACAGTTTTATTTCTTTATACTTGCACATCAATTAACGCTACATTTCGATGTTAGGATGTTGGATTCATTCATCTAAACCTCTGGCCAACATGTGTGTATAAAATAAGTTCTAGCTAGCCCATTGATGGGAAATATTCCTCGGGTGTATAACTGTATAGCCACTCGGTTTGTATACCATATTCCACGAGGCACACTTCCCAACCATATCTGATCCCATTTGGGTTTCAACCCGGACCTGACACGGGATGCAGTCTCATCATCTATAGTATCAGCTACTGAACAAAAGTATCCTAGACTCGGTCTCGACCCTGAGCTCGGACCGGGTGTCCCGAGCTTGTAATGGCTTTTAGACTAGAAGACAAACACATATAATGACACTCTACTCGATCACATTGGTAACAAGCATGTCATGAATCTCTTCACACGTGGCATATCAGAAATGTCTCCGTTCTCCTCAGTGCATGCACAACACGACGTGGCTCACATGCCGAGCCCTCGACATATGTCCCCTTCCGCCCTCTGTAGAAGGTGAATTTAATGCCTTGTGGAGAGGACTTTTGGACTTTCACCTAACCCATACTTGCTCGAGAATGTCTGACCTACTATCACAGTTACTCGATCCCACATACTTCTATGTTGTAGTCCACTAGACTTACTTGTATATCTCAGTGTATTTACTACATCATTTTGGCACCGTCTGTGGGGACCAAACCCATGACCACGTGGTTAAAAGCCACGAGATGTGTGATGCTTCAAGGTGACCCCTTCAACTAAATCATGAGAAAGCCACCCCGTGTTTGGCTTGGCGGGAAGAGCTCAGACCGAGAACAAGAACCGAAAGTGTAACACCCCGTGTTACGGCTTTCGTATCCGGACTAATTATGAAATTAATTCCGTTAACATATACTTAAAAAATATTTAATTAGACTAGAATTCCCATTAATTAACTAGTAGGGTCCACAATGGACCATGGACCATTATCCTTAACCAAGTCTTAATTCTATAAGGATATAGGAATAAGCGGGTCTTTAACTATTCAGATTCCTATTGGACCCTGAATTTATAATATCAAGAATTAGGAACATTAGAAACCCTACCACAATTAACCTACCACGCGAGATATGTCCCCGAGAAGACCTAGGCAAAGGAAATCCCGCCAGCCGAAACTTAGAGAATCCATTTGGAGTGAGATCTAGAGAAGAACCCTAGTGCCAAGGAATTACTAGGGCCTAAAGAGGTAGACCCATGTTTTACAAAACCTATTCTTTGCTAATATCTTGATTTTGGTTCCTTTGAGTGTGATTCTAGGATTGAGTCCTTGATAGACGTTTGCCCTAGGATTTAAATATTAGATTCACCTTTAATTTTGTAGCTTAAATATTTTATAAATCAGGGTGTTACAGTTGGTATAGAGCCTAAGTTTCGACCCCTAAGGAGAAGACCCCCTAAGACGGAGACTTTAAGGGCATTAAGTTCAGACTCCTAAGTGCTTAAGTACATAGGATGCTAGGAAGCTTAGGACGCGCGGGTGAGGTCTGTGAGTTTATCTATCATTAAATCCTTTAACACTCACAATCGATTCCATCTTAACTTGAAATCCTCTGTAAAATTATCAGCCATGCGGAGGTAAGGATCGAATCCCTAACTTAATAGGTCCCGACATTGACCATGTAGACACCGGGATGGCGCCTACGAGAAGTCAGTCAAGAATGTAACACCCCGTATTACGCCTCTAATCCTGGATTAATTATTAAGTATGATTTGTTAAAATAAGAGAAAATGATTTAATTGTTAGTGATTCCCCTTTAATTATAAGTGCCCACCATGGGAGTCATGACCCTTATGCCTTAAAACCAATCCTTGAATCCTATAAGAAATAGGATAAGTGAATCCTTACTATTAGGAACCTAGTAGGATTCCAAACTATATATAGGACTTAGAAAGCATTTAGAAAACCTACCACAGTTTAATTCTAGCACACCCAGAATTCCAGGTAGAGAAAGCTACAGAGGAATTCCTGCCATCGAAAACACCAGGAGAATCCACCCGGAAAGAAGATCTTAGAAGAAAGAACCTTAGTAGCAAGGATATTGATTAAGGCTTAAGAGGTTAACCCATGCCTCCGACAAACCTATTTTGCCTTGTGATATCGTTAATTATGGTTCCTTATGATATTGATTCTGTGCTTGAGTCTGATAGAGCCTTGCCTATAGGATTATATGTGTTTATCATGAATAATCTTGATGTTCTGATACTATGATTAATTAATATGTACGATCTTGTAATTCTTGATATGTCAAGCCTGGGTTATAACGTGGGATATCGTATTATGTTAATTCTTGGATACTTGGTGGGATTTGTATGATGTGTGTGTGTGAGTCTAGCCTAGGACTTGTGTTAGGAACCGTTGCGCATATAGATTTTCTTGATGTTCTGCTGATTCAAATCCCTGGATCGTTATGTGATTTATGTTTAGTCTTGGCATGTTTAGGAATCGTGTTAGGCTGTATCTGGTGTGGTTCTTGGTTTAATTCCGTTAATTAAATACGTGGTGTTTTCATTATCTGTTTGAATGTGTTTGGACATGGTTTCGAGTTCCACGAGGGATCCCGAGACCATAAAGTTGCCTGTGTATCAGTGGGGGGTAGGTGGGGGGGCTGACCACCCGCCACCTACCCGTTGCCCGCAAATACTGTTCCAGCGGGCAGCCAGCGGGCGGTGGTGTGCCCGCCGGCCACCCGCTGAAATAGTAACCCGCCGCCGGCGGGTGGTCCTCCACCCGCCACCTACCCGCTGGAATCCCGGCGTGGTTCGTGGTGTTTTCCCGTGTTCCGTTGTGTCCCGTTGTACCCCATTTGTCGTGTATGAGTCTTGTTTAGTGTTTTAGGCATTGTTTTACGATTTTTATGTGTATTACGTGTCGTTGTTGTCGTGTCTTGCTTGTTATGTGATTATGTGTTGATTGATTGATGATGATGAGTATCATGGTTATTGCGCAATGGCCAGTGTAACTGATAATGATGATGATAATGATATTGATGAGGTTGTGATTGGTGGAAAATAAATTGTTGGCGGTTGGCACCACATGTGTCCGGTTATTATACTAAAGGTACAGGCCATAACAGTGACTGTGTTAAAGGCACACACCCACCTTCGACTAGCTTGCCGTTGAGTATTGGGTTAGGTTATAAGTGGTGAAGTGTCATGTTAGAGCTATATGCGCGAACCCCTTGATATTGGCACTAGAGGTGTGGATCATTGAAAGGCACTGCGACACCATCTTGATATGTTGGTGGTTGAAAGGTGGGTTCGTTGGTGGGGGCATGTAGTTGCCTGGAGGCATAAGGGGTGGGGATATAAGGGTGGACTGGAGGTATAGGTTGGAACTAATATAAGGACAGAAGGGAATTATACGGTTGGAACTTGGTATAAGGGTGGTGGATGAATTGTGTGCTTTGTGGACTACTTGCTAATTGATTGTATTGAATGCCTTAGTTATTTGCATGCTTATCCACCTGTTATGTCTTGCATTGCATGGTTAGGATGCCTATTAGTTCTTATGATTATTCTATGATATTGATTCTGTTATATGCCTTGAGTCTTGATCTTGGATTTAAACTAGAGTCTCGTAAGTATATATGTATTCCAGTTTCAAAATGAGTTTCTTATATCTACTTATATTGTACTTAACGCGTTGGAGTGGGTTACCAGCATTATTCGCTGACGGTTGCTATATCGAATGTTTTTCAGGTGATGAGCTTTAGCTTCGGAGCGCGCTAGTCAGAGCCTTGTACTTAGCTTAGTTAGTTTTAGCTCAGTAGTGTCCTGCGTGCCTTGGGATTGTATTGAATATTGATTTGAGGATTTCTTATGTTTAGTTAGTTTAGCCTGTGCACCTAGGTTCTCAAACCTAGGTGTGGCATAGCACCCCGACTATTATGGATAGCTTCATGCTCTATTTGGGATTTAATCAATGAATTCACCTTTATTTTATAAGTTTTAAATACCTTAAAATTTAGGGGTGTTACAATCTGTGTCTGAGCTTCGGGGACGAAGCTAATTGTAAGGGGGGAGGGTGTAACACCTCGTGTTACGGCCCCCGTATTTTGATTAATTATGAAATTAATTTCGTTAACATATAATTAAAAAGGATTTAATTAGACTAGAATTCTCATTAATTAACTAGTATGGTCAACAATGGATCATGGACCCTTATCCTTAACCAAGTCTTTAATTCTATAAGGAATATGAAAAGTGGGCATTTACTATTCAGATTCTAGTTAGGACTCCTGAATTCCCCGCCACCAAACTTAGAGGAATCCAATGGAGGGAGATCTTAGAGAAGAATCTTAGTAACCAAGGATATTGACTAGGGCTAAAGAGGTAACCCATGTCTTACAAAACCTATTTTCCTTGCTATATCTTGATTATTGGCTCCTTTGATGTGTGATTCTGTGATTGAGTCTTGATATAACTTTGCCTAGGATTTATATTGTGTGTATTTGATAATCTTGGTGATCTTGATAATTGTGATTGATTACATGTGTGATCTTGTATTTTAATTATGTCTAGTGCTTGTCCCTAGGGTTTATATTGTGAATCTCGTTGTTTATGTTCTTGATATATTTGGGTGGGTTTATGCATGATCGGGTGTTGAATCTAGCCACGGATTTGTCTTTAGGGCTTTGCATATTGATTTCTTTAGGTTCCGAATGCTCCTGAACCGTTATGTGATTGATTTTGAGTCGTGGCATGTTTAGGAATCGTGTTAGAATGTATTCGGTATGATTCTTGATTTAATTCTGTTAATTGAATCCATGGTGTTGTCGTTGTGTGTTTGAACGTGTCTGGACATCGTTTTGGGTTCCACGAGAGATCCCGGGACCGAAAAGTTGCCTGAGCATCAGTGGGGGGTAGGTGGGGGCACGGGTACCTGCCACCTACCCGCTGCCTGAGAACGCTGTTCCAACGGGCAGGCGACTGCCTGCCGGGCACCCGCTGGAATGAAAGGCCGCCGCCAGCGGGTGGCCTCCTCCACCCGCCCGCCCACCAGCTGGAAAGGGAAACTTGTGTCGCCGGTCGCGAGTTTTTCCCCTTTTGTATGATTTCCCCGGGTGTCGCCGTGTTACTTCGTGTCGGGTCTGTTGTCTGTCTGACGAGTCTCGGTTTGATGTTTGTGGATACTGTTTAGGACATTTATGTGTTAGTACGTTGTCGTTATTGTTTCGTCTTGTTGTTAGTTGATTGATAGTGGTGTGATTGAGTATACATGGGGCATGGCGGTATCTTGTCATTCGGCGCAATGACCGATGTGACAGTGATGATAGTATGATGTTGAATTGTGCATTGTGAAATGAATTGTTGGTGGTGCAGAAACGAGTGGCGTGCGGGGTGCATTGTATCTAACAAGTACAGTGCCTAGCAATTACGTTGTGTAAGGGCACAAACCCAGCCTTCGGAATAGCTTACCGTTGAGCATGGTCCAGGTTTTGAAAAGTGTTGCGCTGCCATGTCGGGCCCTATATGCCGCGTAAACCCCCTCTGATATTGGCGTACTAGAGTGTGGGATCATCGGTGAATGACAGGGCTGCATCGGTATTCTGATATGGTTGGTGGTTGATAGTGTGGTTTGTCGGTGGGGATTACGTTGCCCGGAGGAATTAAGCGACGGGATATAAGGTCGTGCTGGAGGTACAAGTTGGAACTGATATAAGACGTTGGAGGGGAGCCATCAAGGTTGGAGCTTTGGTATGAAGGTTTGGCAAGATGGATTGTGTGCCCTTGATGTTACAATAATATGCCCGTTGAATTCCATCTATTGTCTCAGTAGTTGGGGGTTTTATTTATGAGTTTATTTCCATTATGCCGCTTGTATTGCGTTCTTAGGAGCATGTTGATCTTTATGATTCGTGATACTGCTCAAGTCTGTTGTCGTTGTCTTGAGTCGTTAGAATACTTGGATTTTAAATTAGTGTCTGTAAGTATACATGTATTTCCAGTTTCAAACATGATTTCTTATATCTCGCTGATTATTGACCTTAACGTGTTTGGAGGTGGGTTACCAGCATTATTCGCTGAGGTTGTTCTACACCCTTATGTTTTTCCAGGGTACGAAACCAGTTGCTTCGGAGCGCGTTAAGATGGACTCGCGGTGGACTTAGCTTAGTATTAGTTAGATGGGCCTGGTGAGCCTTGATTTGTATTCGATAATGATTAGTTATAGTTCATGCCGTTTTGGTAGTTTAGCCTGTGCATCTAGATTCTCAAACCTAGATGTGGGCATATGCACCCCGATATTATGGGTCGTTTATTATCGTTGTGATGAATTTAGATTCGTCCTTTATTTTGGTAAGTTTCAATATTTTAAGAATTTAGGGTGTGTAGTCGAGTGTAGATGAGCTCTAGGTGCACAGTTTACATTTACATGGTAGGCATAGATCTGCGAAAAATTGCCTAGATTATGATGGGCGTTAGGGCAGATCTGGCCAAGCAAAACTCCATAAAATTGGAGGAAGGCCGAGAGTAGCTGGGTGAACAGGAGAGTGAGGGGGCTTATAGGAAGTCTAATTGGATCCCGATTTAATCGTCCTGATGATGTTACTAAGGCTTCACCGAGTGTCATAACTCATACGTAACCCAACCCCTTAAGATCCTATATTAAATTTAGTCCTTTCAATAATTGATTCACAATTTTGCGCCTTCCAGTGCACATTTTTGTCTTAGTGCATATTGTTGTGCCTTTCGGTACACATTGTTGAAGATCATAGGTGGCGATTTTTTTTTTAAAGAACAATTGATCTAAGACTGAGATTTATCTGCATGTTTCACCTGCGGGCTGCGGCCTTCTTTGCACAGAGCCTTAACATATTTATATAATGACACTGCACTAGTATGCAAATCAATTGAGTTGAGTTCAAATGAAGCAAGAGTAAATAAATAAAGTAGTAAGCGACACAAGCAATTTAGAGTGGTTCAGAGGTGATGTAATCCTCCTACATCCACTTGCTCTTATCTCCAAGAGCAATTCACTATATCCACAACTTTTTGGTTCCAAGATACAATGAATTACGTGATCTAGTGCTTTAATCACCAAGCCCACACTAATCACGCCCTTCTCAGCGCCTACAACACTGCTACAGGATTTCACAGCTCTGTGCTACTTTCCTCCCCTTTCTACGCTCCGGTAGAACTACAATTCGGATTTCATAGCTTCGTGCTACTTTCCCGGGATTTCAAAACTTTGTGTTACTTTCCTCCCTTTCTACGCTCTGGTAGAACTGCAACCAAGATTTCACAACTCCTTGTGACAATCTCCTTCCTACACTCCCGTAGGGATAACACTTGTTTGTAGAAAAACAAGCTTCTCTTGGTCCTAACTTTTAGACATCTTGATTTATTCTTCAATAAGCAGCAAGTCTTTCTTTGATGATGATTTTAACACTCTTGAATATTTCTTTGTAAGCTCTGAGTACTTGTGTATTTTCTCACTTGTATTTCGTATATATCACTTGATATGGAAGTTCGTATATATTCACAGCTTATGTTGTTCACGCTTGCTCCCATCTTCATTCTTCAAATCTTCATCCTTATATAGCCATTTTGAGAATTTCTCCGTTGGAAAAAAGACAATATCAAATTGAAATTCTTGTCAGCTACTCTGTATCCTTTTCAGAAAATCTTATCCTATATTTTAATGTGTTTGACATTAAAAAATAAAAATAAAAAATTGGCCGTTGCTTTGAGCTCCAAGTCCTCGCAAATAGGCTCCTCAAATAATTCTGATGTCGATCACGCCTTCTGGGATTTTTATCCTTCCAATATGTGCTCCAAATTAATCCCTTTCTATTTTGGACTAGTCAATTTCCTTTTATAGCTTGAGCTTAGACTTCTTCTCAATCGGCTATTGACTTAAGACTTTATCTCAAAATTAATTCCTTCAGCCAATGGGATTTCTTGATGAACTTCATCTTCAATTAAATCCCATGAATTAATTCTCAAATTGAATCTTATATTGGTGGTGAAATCTCAGTCCTTGATGCTAGAAATCTCATTTCGTTGCAACTTCAGCTCATACTATACTTGGACAGTTGATTTGCAAACCGGGACGGTTGATTTGCAAACTTCAGCCTCATCTTTGCAACTTCAGCTCATACTATAATTGACTTTCAAACTTCTACTCATTGCAAACTTCATCTCATAAATTAATTCCTTTCTTCAAACATCACCTCATGGCAAACTTCATCTCATGACAAACTTTTCCTTCGAATTAATTTATTTTTTTCCCAAACTTCATCTCATGACAAACTTTTCCTTCAAACTTCACCTCATGGAAAACTTCTTCTTGATGTAATTCTTGGTTGTTGTAGCATTCTTCTTGATGTAATTCTTTCCATCCATAATTGCTTGAACTCCAAGACATCTTCATGCAATCTCGTTTGCTTCTTATTTCTCTTTATTCGAATTTCTCCAATATTCTTCCATTGCCATTTCTTCTTTAAGTAGGGCATGTAGGTAGGCATATTCAAGTATACATATGAAATGCATACATCTTCCTCTTATTTTCCCTTTTCGTTAATTTCTTTTGTTAATTTCCCTTTTGGTGGGGAATATACCCCGGGTTCAGGCTCTCCGTACACTTCGTGCTCCTATTTGGGTCGGGGTCAAACGGTTCGGGTCAACGGGTCAAAGTCAAACCCGTCAACCCTTGGGCCTATAAATAAGGCCTTAGCCCTCTTTGTTAAAGGCTTTTCCCTCTCATCTCTCTCCCTAGAAGATAGAATCCTCTCTACTCTCTCTAAAAGATGAATAAAATATTCCATTCTCCATTTTTTTTTAGAGAGAGAGAGATGAGAGGGAAAACCCCTTAACAAAGAGGGCTAAGGCCTTATACACACACGCGCGCGCGCGCACACTGGATATATATTTTTAGCAAGGTTCAACTAGGAATAGGGTCCTTTGGTAACAATTGAAAACATATCACAGTCGTTCTTCAGGGTTCATCAATAGTTGAGAGTTTTTAGTGAAAAAAAACAAGGTCAATTTTATTAATTATTGCAAACTTTCAGTTAACAGTTTTATATATATAATAAGTATATATATATATTATAATATATATATATATATAATATATTATAAATACGTATTATATATATATATGACCGCAAATGCGGGCAGAACTCTTCCGTAAGGCTGTGAAGATTTCCACCCTTAGTTATGCATAATGCACACAAACATGTTCAGAATGTACCAAGTGAATATAAAAATGCAAGCACAACACTGGGATGTGAATCATGCCCATTAAGTATGCTTAAATGGACCATAACGTGTTCAGGAATGCACCAGGCTGAAATGCTCAAATGCACTACACCCTGGTGAATGACTGGACGTCGCATTGGAACCAGACCTTATATAGACTTGAGTTCACATAAGGACACATCTTAAATGAGACTGGTAGAACAAAATGTAAGCCATTTGAAATTATATATTTTGGATGGATGAGATGATTTCGAAATATTGAGATTAATTAATTAGGGAAGTAATTAATAAGGGCAAACACGAAATTTGAATAACAATTAAATGAGAAAATTATTGATTAGAATGTTACGCATGATTTTAGAAATGTATTTATGGTAGAAGAGGATTCTTCATTATAGAATATTCCATTTATTATGGCTTGTATTAGTTATTTTATTTTCAGAGTTTATTCTTCCGTATTTATTTCAAAAGTTCATTTGATTTGTCCTGTATGTCATCGCGTCAATGGTAGTGCGGTTTGGGCACTTTTATGAACTATCATGTGCAATTTGGTATTCTTTAACGATAGTCTGGTGTGTGCACATTTATGCTCTATCAAGTGCACTTTGGCATGCTTCGAAGTAATGCACACTATTACCTGTATGTGCACTTGCGTTGTGCATATATAAGTTGTTTGCAGTTGTGTACATCACGTGGCCATTTAGTGCATTCTACATGGGATGAC
>VALG01006102.1:0-19088 GCA_009835305.1 Ipomoea purpurea
GCTCATTCTAGATAACCATCTTCTTGGTCGGACTCTTGAAGGGTGAACTACGTCGTGTTCATGGCAAAAATCTGTGTTGTCTTCCGTCTTGGAGTTGGGCATTTGAAAATTTTGGTCACCCGATCTTCTTGGCCATAGATGTTGCTATTAAGCCTGATTATTTCACACAAACATTCTCACACTTTCTAGTCAGCATAAATTGTACACAAGAGCGTCGCTTTTTGTACTGTTTTTGAGTGTCTAGCGAGGAAGATTTTCTTTGCACACCTCATCTGTGTCTGCTGCTCCTCTTCGCTGCTGTGTCTCCTGTTGATAACCACCATTTTTCTACACAGAACTGACGTCTGCAAATGGAAAGCAAAATGTTACGAATGATTTCCCTTATCAATGCGACACTTTTTAACGCTGTGATGTTTTATTTTCAACAATGGATAGATAACTTTTTTTGTTTTGGGATGCTGCTCCGTTTTTGGAGAGAGGGAACTGAGAATGTGTTGAACGAGATGCAGGATTATGGTTGTAAACCTTTAGTGCAAGTGCAAGACTATATTTAAAATATCTTCCCCCCACAAGTATTATTCTCTGGATTCTGGACAGCTAGATAATCTGATTCTTTATAAACGAATGAATTTAATATTCACAGTAAAAGTTTTGGCCTATAAAAGTGTCCTAGATGAAGTTCTCTAATCAAATTGTGGAATAGAGCTAACAACTACCACCAATTTCAAAACAACACAAAATTAGATGAGATTATAGAGTGCATTGGCTGGTTAGCATGCTTGGTTGCTTGAAGTTGTGTTGTTTTCTATGACTGTAGTGTTAACCAATGATAACATGTGGAGAACTGGTCGTAATGCATGGTCAAGAACTTGAAGTTGTTTGTGTCGTATATCTTGGGCTGACTGTTAAAACGTGTTGCTTTCTTAGTTTATTATTACGTGTAGTTTATTGTTTAATGCAATGGCCTAGATACTTCAAAGTCACTTGCTACATAAGTTACTTGTCATTGTCTTGAGGTGATTTTCCACTGCTGTTATGCTGTTTTCTGCATGTTTATGTTTATTATGCTTTATCAGTACATAAGTGTGCACAGTTATGTTACTGCCTTGAGTTCATCTTTACCTTCTTTCCAGTGATGAGAACTAATTCTTTGAATACACACTTTGATTTTTCCATGCTGCTCGTTGCTAGCTGAGTTTCACTATCCTGTACATTCTACTTTTATAAAAAGTTGTTCTGAAGTTTTTAATACCTCCCTTCCTGTGTGTTTGGGGCAGAGCTCCTGTTATACTTCTCATTAATCTAGATTTGGAGCAAAGTGTGGTGTAAATATCCTACCTATGAGCTGAACTGCATTGCATCCTTGCTAATTACCAAGCAGCTGTGAATTAGTCATCTGGTCAATGTCAAGTGATCTTGTTTCTCAGCAGTTCCCAGTATCAGATAGGCAATTGGTTCACATGGATCAAGTCCCTGATAAAAAGATCATCTGTATCAGGAATGCAGATGGCTGGAAATATGCCAAATAATATACTGCATGATTTTCCTGTATCAAATGGGCCAATGAACCCAGTGGAGTCTGTCCCAGGTAGTGGTAATAGGTTTGGCAACTCTTTGGTTTCTGTACATCAGTTTGGCCAAATGGAATACAGAACAGGTGTTCAATCAAGCTCATTGCTTCCTGGTTCTGCTTCTCATCAGTTTGTGTTGTCAAACCAGCAGGGCGTGATTAGAAATATGCCAACTAATATTGATGTACAGAAACTATCTGTACCAAGCAAGCGGAAGGCTGATGCAGAACTTTTGCTTCATGGTTCTCCTCAGCAGTCATCATTACCAAATAAGCGTGCTATTGATGCTGGTTCTTTTTCTCACTTTTCTAGCCGGCTGCAGCATTCTTTGCAGAATAAGAAGACTGAACAGGTGCAACCCAAGGTCAGCCCCACAGCTTCACAAGCTCTTCTTGCATCAAGTAGGAAAATTGTGCGAAATGAATCTCTTTCAAATAGAACTGGATCCCAACGGGCACAGACCCAGGCCCCAAAAGGGCGGGCAATACAAGTTGACCCAATGTCCAAAAATCAAACGGTATCGTTCAATGCGGTGAGGTCAAAAATGAGGGAATCACTTGCTGGTGCACTGGCTTTGGCATGCAAGAAAAAAGTAGCTACAAGTCCGGCGAAGGATGAGAATGAAGGTAACATTGCTCAACAACTACCAGCGGATTCTCAGACTTTAGAAGGCAACCTGAGCAGTGATGGTGCTTGCAGTCAAGCACTCCAGAAGCCCAATGATGCTGTTACAACTACTGAATCCCTTACTTCTGGTAAACCTGGTGATGCAGAAGAATTTTCAATTGGATTTCCTGCAAATGAGGCCATGCAAGTATCCGGCCAGGCTTTAATGGAATTCAGTGCAGCACTGAGTTGGCTGTGAGGATATACCATTCAGTGATAATTTCTTTGTCAAAGATGAACTCTTGCAGGGAAATGGTCTTAGTTGGGTTATGGATCTTGACATGGAGGCCAGGGAAATGAATGAAGTTGATGCTGCTGCAAAACCCAAGTTAGCTAATGAAGATGAAAAAGAAGGTTCCAATGACCAAACAAAAGAATCTCCTGATGATCTGGCCTTTAAAATTGAGGCAGAACTTTTTAAATTATTTGGAGGTGTAAATAAGAAATACAAGGAGAAGGGTAGATCTCTTCTCTTTAATTTAAAAGATCATACTAATCCAGAACTTAGAGAGAGAGTAATGTCTGGTGAGATTCTTCCTGAAAGGTTATGTTCAATGACTGCAGAGGAACTTGCTTCAAAAGAACTGTCAGAGTGGAGGATGGCCAAAGCTGAGGAGCTTGCTCAAATGATAGTTTTACCTGATAATGATGCTGACATGAGGAGGTTGGTTAAGAAAACACACAAAGGTGAATATCAAGTAGAGTTTGAAAGGGATGATAAGGTTGATAATATTGCTGCAGAGATTTCTGCTGGTGCAACATCAATCACTCGATTTCAACGAAAATCCAAGGTGGCAAAGGCAAAAGGTGCTTCTGAGGCTGTAGAGAGAGAAAGTTCTGCTGACAAAAGTAGTGCAGAAAAGCAGGATTTATCAGACAGCTTGGTTATTCCTGCTGAGGGGACCGATTTAATGCAAGGAATGATGGTAGATGAGTTCAAGGAAGCAGAGTTCCTTCCTCCAATTGTTAGCCTAGATGAATTTATGGAGTCCCTCGATTCTGAACCTCCATTTGAGAACCTGCCTGTAGATTCAAGTCAGTCAACGCCTCTGAGTGACAAGGGAAGGAACAGTAACTGGTATTAAAGCTAGAGCTACTGATTCAACTTCAAAAGGCCCTTCTAATGCTTCTGAGGGTAAGACTGGTGAAGCAATCAAAAAACAAGCTGAGCCAGTCAACAAACAAGTTGAGCCAGAGGCAGTTCATAAATCCATTTCAAATGTTACTGCAAAAAAACATCTCCAATTGGGAATGCATCTTTAGTTGGTCTATTTGGGAAGGGCACTTCAACTAACTATTTCAACCTCAGTCACAGTTCTTTGTTACTTTAGAAGGTACGTCTAAATACCTCTTTAATGAAATAGATATAAATGGTGCTTTCAACCTTTTTGGGTATCCGGTAATTTGTTTCTGTGCACTATTGCACAAGGAATTTTATCCCATGTTAGTATTGTAGACCCATTCAATAATGCTTTTCCTGTATGCCTTGAGGCGTTGAACCGTAGATTGTGTGATGGGCTCTTTTCTTTTTATTGTTTTTATTTTGGTGTGGCGTGGATTCTGCGAGTATGACAGATAAAGACTTTTTATATAGCTTTCTGTCATATGTAGTGGTTACTTTCATGATATTTCGATTTATGATGAGGTTGGCTGCTTTGATTATATGCATAGGCCTTGTTTCTCTCTGTTCTTTTTTGGGTTGATGTTGGTCTATTATTTCCTTACAGTGGTGAAACAACATCAATGAAGGAGTGGCCCAATTCTCTTGAAGTTAAGGGTAGAGTTCGCATTGATGCTTTTGAAAAATTCCTTCAGGAGCTCCCGATGTCACGAAGTCGTGCAGTCATGGTATCTTATGGCCTTCCTTTCTTTGTTACAATTTATTTTAGACAGGATTCTGGTTCAGGCTCATTGAACTTGCAGTGTGGCAATTTATTATACAATTTTACTTATATATATTGTGATCTAATGAAAGGATGTACATCAAATTCTTTGGAAGGCAGAGTTATTCAGAAGAAATGGGGTTTACTACTTGATTCTGAGTTCATACTCTTTATATATGTTAAAAGTTTTGTCTTGGCTCATGATGATTGGGTATAGTTTTGTTCTCAAATTTATATATTCAAGGACAAGACAAACATAATATTGATGTTGATCTGCAATCTGGCCTTATTATGGTGTTAATGCACAACTGGGAAGTTAAGAATTGGTTTCCCAGTTTTGGGATAGCTAAAAAGCAAACGTACACATAATTTGATCAGTTATAGATGGATTTTGTGTAAAGCATTATAAAAATGGTTTTCCTTTTCATATGACACTGAAATTGGTTTCAAAATGGAAGGGTCATTGAATTTACTGTAAAATATATAAAGGCAAATTGGAATCTGAGAAATATGATCGATCATTTTGAAAACTAGATGCGGTGACTAAGATGAAAGAATATGAAAAAGCAATTGGGTTTCTTGCTAATTTAAATATGATTGAATCTGCATGCAGGTCACCCAGTTTGTATTAAAGGACAAGTCATCAGAGGATGAGCGGAACAGTCTTTCTGAGGTGATTTCTCCTCCTGTACATTCCTCGCTTGTTTAGCTGCTACTAATGTTAAGAATGAATGATGCCTGTGCTTACGTTGTACTCGGTCTTTCTTTCTTTCAGGCTGTGGAGTCTTATGTTTCAGACAACAGGTTGGGATTTGCAGAACCGGGTCCGGGAGTGGAGCTGTATCTGTGTCCACCCCATGGTCGCGTACTCGATATGCTAATCAAGCACCTCTCCAAGGACAGGTCGGAGCTGCATGATTTTACTACAGATAATGCTCTAATCGGCATTGTTGTATGGAGAAAACATCATCATATAAGTTCGACAATTTCACCCAACTCCACACAACACCATAAACACACCACCTTCAAAAAACAACAATCCATGTCTAGGAGACCTCAAGAAAAAGATAACAACGTTAATTTCTTGCCAAAAGGGTCTTCTTCTGTGCCTTCAACCTGCCCAATTGCCTCCTGATGATGACGATGATGACGATGAATCCCACCTGGGGTTTGGCCATCTAAAGGCGGCTCTCGTGATGACGATGATTTGCCTGATTTAATTTTGCTGTAACATGAATGCATCATCATCATCATCATCTATGTCTAAGATATCCCCAGCCTCAGCCCCAGCCCCGTGCCAGACCGTTCCATCATCTGCTCCTGCAGCAGATCAAATGAGACAACTTGTACAGAAGTATGGTCAAACTGGTAAATAATACAGTGCCGGGTGGTTTTGGAATTGAACCCTGGAATGATGATGACGACGATGACATACCTGAGTTGGCGGCCACAAGCTCCGCTCCCACCACCGCCTAATCTTGGACCACCACCACCGGTGGCCACAACCCCCAAGCTTCCATCACCACCAGCCAATGCAATCATCCTCCCATTTAAGAATGCAAACCCCTCACCATCCTCATCTCCTAAATGCCACCACCTCCAAATGCTGCGTCCCCAAGATGGCCTCCACCTTCTGGACCTTTGAAACCAGCAAGCGGGTGCCAGTATTATGGCGCCAACGTTGCGACCTGGACAGCCGCCGGGCAAGATTACAGAAGAGATAGCTCAAGGAGTAGTAGGGGTTTTTGAATCTTTATCTTATAAGAAAGATGATGTAAAAAATTAATGTTCTTTTCCCCTCCCCTATTTAGTTTAGATAGTAGATGTTAGAGTTTCAGTTACCGTAGTTCATTAGCCTTTCAAGTTCTGTGCAACCAACATATCTTGTTAAATACTCTATCGTCTGACTGTTTCCGTTAGCTGAACGTTACGACTAGATCTACCAAACAACCTCAATAATTATTGTCTAGTTGTGCCGTTGACATTCGTGTTTAATGTTGGTGTTATCTCAAGTCAACTCACCTTTTTCTTATATATATCATGTTTTCTGAAATTGGAGTTTAATTTTTATTAATTAATTAATGTTCTCACAAAATGCTGTGTGTGAACAAATTAAACATACAGGTTTGAATATATATATAGAGAGAGATAGTAGAGAAATATATACTGTGATTGGATTGATTGATTGATTCTGAGTTAATATTAACTCTTTGTGCTTTTGAGTTATAGTGGTCTTTTTATTTTTTAATTTTTTTTTTTTAATTTTAAACTTTCAATTTGACCACTTGTGTTCTTTCTATTTTTTTTTAATACTACTGACCCTTTTACAATGCAGTTCATTAAGTACTACCTCTAGTGATGTTCAATTCCAGGCCACAACTTCGTTACTTAAATAAAAGTAAACGTGATAAAACCCCTATACTCGGACATTAACTCATTGATTCAGCATTCAGGTGTTGCTCCTCCTCCTTCTCCTCCTCCTAAAGCTTGCTTGAGTGCAGTTTCGGTGGTGTGGGTTAATTGGGTGGGAATGTAACTTCAAATTTGATCTTAAAATCGCCTCTACTCCCTGGAGGCTCCCTAGCGATGGGCATCCTTCTCCTTGAACCACCAAACTCATACCCAGGCTTCACCATCTGAGTGACTGTATGGACAAGCTCCGACCATCCAAGGTTGTTAGGTTTAAGGTTGTCCCTCCCGATGGCCTCCGCTAGCGTCACCGTGTAATTCATCATCAGATCGTTTCCATCTCTGTTGTACACTTGGTGGGGCTCTCGTCGATCACGAAAACCAGATCCGCAGGAAGCTGGGTCGGCTGCTCGTTCCCTTTGTTTAGAAATGTGATCTTTGTTCCCTTCTTCCACCCTGGCTTCACGTCAATGCTTAATATCTCTGATTCTTGTACTATTCTTCTGCACCACCCATGCCAATAGTATGTAGTAAGCTACCTAAGCTAGTGTTTAACTAACAAACATTGCTTAATAATAATAATAATCAAACTATTAAAATTTTCTAATTAACTGCATAACTATATAATTTGTATCACATTTGATCTTGCTCTTCAATTTCCTGCCCAACTATTGCACTGTATTTGCTTGTTCCGGATCGAAAAAAGCACTCCCAGTAATAGTTGGCCAGAAAATTAGACAGTATGTAGGATCAACTTAAATATGATACAAATTACATAGTCATGGATCTAATTAAAAAAATTTTAATAGTCAAGTATTAAATGTAATTCATGCATAATAGTTAGAGGACCAAAAGTAAAATTTATTCATAATAAAATGAATAAATGGTCAAATTAGGCTCCTGAACTTTTTACTCAAGAAGTCAATTAGACTCTTAAACTTTCAAAGGTTGTAATTAAGCTCTTAAACATGTTATTTTAGAGCATTGAGGCCTTGAAATCAGTCGCCTTCTTCGGTGAAGGAGAAGGCGACCAACTAACACCTGCGACTGTTTCGCCAGTGTTTTTGGTCAGAATATGGTCAGAGATTCATCGGAATCCTAGTAACCTGTAATTACAGGTCACCAAACGATTTTTGGGCCCAATGCTCTAAAATAATATGTTTAAGGGCTCAATTATAATCTTTAAAAATTTAAGACTTTTAAGTAAAAAAAGTTCAATAGCCTGACCATTTTTCCAAATAAAATAAAAATGAGGGAGGCACCCATGGGCATCAACAACAGTTCTTGAGATCTTCATCTTCCTAGTTGAACCAGAGTAGAGCTCTTCAAGGGTGCAAGGCAATTTGCTCTCAACAGGAGGGGGTTTCTTTGGGATGCTGTTACCATTATTCACATCACTACTTCCTGCTGCTCGGAATCCGAAAGGGCTACTTCCGAAAAACTCTGCAAATATATCCTCTGCGTTTCGAGGGTTGAACAATCCGTTTGAGCAACCCGCTGCCGGCATGTCTTTTAGCCTTCTTCACCGTGTTGATCATACACTTGCCTTCTCTGTGGATTACTCAATACCTGCATATTATCGCCCAATCTAAAATTATATATGTAAAACCCAAATCGAACATGCATGCATGATTGTAATCTACATGTTAATCAATGAAAATGGAAACATTATATTGCACACACTCGATCTTAATGACAACGAATTGAACATATATTTTTGATATTATAATAAGATGGAACAAACCCATGAATATGAAAGCATTACATATATATAATTGTAGGCAGGAATGAAGTTGAGAAGGACGAATTGAAGAAATTGTTAAGGGATTGGAATTGGGTTAGGGTTGGAAATGCATGCATGCATGCATATATGCAGATGGAAAAGAAGAGAATTGAAAATGATGAGAGAGAGAGAGAGAGAGAGAGAGACTTCATAGGCCTCGGAGATCTGCTTGAACATGGCTTCAGCTTCGAGCTTGTTGGTGGGGTTCTTGTCGGGATGCCATTTCATTGCCACCTTTCTGTAAGCCTTCTTCAGGTCTTCATCCGTCGCTGTCTTCTCCACCATCAACACACTGTAATAATCCATTCCCATTCTCTCTCTCTCTTTTTCTTTATTTATATGTATTCTAGATGCCGGCCGGTTTAATTTTGTATCTGCAGGAATCATATATATATGAATCCAAGGGAGAAATTGTGGTTTTGTTAAGTGCATGAATAATCAATTGAAGCTTCTCAATATGTTACTACATGCATATGTAAATTAAATTTGAAATTCCTCTGTTTCATCAATTTCAACAAAGGCAATGAAATGATAGATGAAACCACAAATCACAATACTATACTTTTGATGTTTTTTTATTTTATTATTTTGTTTTTAGGGATATGATTGGATTGGCACCGCGTTCCTAGCCAAGCTTTGCTGGCTAGTTTTTTTTTTTTTTTTTTTTTTTAATTATTTTTTAATATATACCACTTTGCGCTTTTTAACTTCTTTTTATTATAAACTAAATAAATTAGACTTTATCCATCTCTATTAGTGGATGGGAAGATTGCAAAGTGACATAGCATATCTCTCTTTTACTTTAATAAAATATTCCAAGTACAATTTTAAGATTTCAACTGAAAATTTGCAAAAGTGAAAAAAGGCTCAGCTCACTTTCAAAACTTAGCCTTAATTACATCCACACTAGACTAATAATCCATAGCATGGTGAAATATATGTATATCTAGTTTTTGAATAATTTTTCTTTATTATTATTTTTAACATACATGCCGCTAATATAATGGAATTGAAAGATTAAATTTTAGGACAAAAAGAAAAATAAAATGATAATTGTAATAATTTCTGTCATCCTTACCAAATTCTGTAACACTTAATTGGTCATTTAACGTAACTAAACAAAATGGAAACCCTTGATAAATTAATCCAATCAAATCATATTAAATAAATGGTGTTATTGAATCTATTGGCTGGCTTGTATATAGCTTATTATTATAATATTGGCCTGAACATTAATTAGTTGAAACAGTACAGGCAGGGAAGCTAAGCATCCGGCCTGTGGTACGGTGAATGAACAAAATCAAACTAGTGTTTTATCCCCAAATTCAGGGCTATATCATTCAGATATTTGAATGTGCATATCTCTCAGCTCTATAAAGCAAAGACCACTTTGAGATCAGAATTAAAACAAAAGTACAAAGCAGTATTGTGCTATACAACATGGGGGGGCTGAAACATAACTGCTCACACCTCTCAACTAAAAACCTTTGATGATCAAATTCACACTTCCATCTCCAAACCAAACAAACATTTAACTCACAGGCTCCGAGCATGACGAGCCTGATGACGAAGCAACTGTGCTGCTGCTTTCATCACTCACCTTCTTCAGTTTCTGACTATAAGCTTCACCGAAGAAGGCCCAGGTTCCGATCCATCACCTCAATGTCCAGACAATCGGGAAGCTTTTCAGAACAACCATGTGGAAACAAACATTAACAAAACTATCTTCATCAGACAAAATGTCAAACGCATAAGTTAATCATCAACTATCCTCCAATTAGATAGATAATCAAAATATCTGAACATTCACTAAAAAACAAATGAGAAATTGGAGGCAAGTAGCTGGCTATCATTGTTTTTGGTGACGACTATAAAATAATGAACAATTGGACATATCTAAAAAGACAAAACCTCTGCCGATTGCATTCTCTCACACATCAGTATTCTGCCATGAAAGTAATAGACTCAAATAATAATAATAATAATCTCTCAATCACAACCAAGCTAGTCAAATTAAGAAAATCTAATCTAACATCCCATGAGCTATATTTAGTCAAAACACAATCTAGCAGTGAAACAATAGAGCATATGTTGACAAGTAACCTTTCCTTCCCCACCTCAATGCCAAAACACAACAGACACACATCAGGAAAGAGCTAAATAAGAAAGAGATAAGGACAAAACAACTATTTGGCTATTTCTTCAAAAATAATGCCCAAGAGCAAGTCTAAATATAGTTATGAAAATCAAACAAAATACCTCACATGTAATTGTCTTCTACTAGTGTGAAGCAAAATAAAAAAGGTAAGACTTACTATAACCAGTTTTATTTATTAGAGTTATTTTTCTCCAATTCATCTACACATGCAGACTTCATTACACATCGCTACATTTCAGTCTTCATTAAAGATAGTTTTTCTGTGGTTCAATGTGAATAGCATGTAAAACTCGGTAACAAATAAATAAGTAAAGAAGAATCTATTAAGGTAATAATTTTTTAGCTTGAAATTAGGAGCATCATGCATTAGGAATTTAGGATTTCACTATAAGATGTTATGAGCATGAAGATGACAGTGTGCATTAGCAGATAAAAATTGTAAATCAATGCCTGCCCTCACACGTGGAATAAAACAAGACACAAAGAAAATAAATCTAAGAGAAAAAGCACGGTTACTTGTATCAGTACAACAAATTCAAAGCATTTACCTCAAGTTGATTTAGCATGTCAACAGTTTCTTCCAGGTCACACTTGTTTACTAAATAGACTTGAGAAAGTGATTCCTCTGATATATCACGAAAAGTTCTCCGAAGGTATTGCATGTCAATGTCAAATTCCATATCCAAAACCTCTGTATCTGTAAACTCATGTTGAGCCTGAGATGATGACCCATAAAAGTCATCACTAGGAGAGTGCTGCATGTAATATTGTTCAGTCCTTTGGGCAAACTGCTGCTGATATTGAGCTGGTGTAACTCCAGTCGGCAGCAAGCCAGCCTCATTTCCGTCTTTATTCTCTATCCCTGGAGACTTAGCACTGTCTTTAGTGGGTAACACTCTTTTGGAGAGTGGTACATAAGCTTCAGCATGTGGATTCAAAGTAGATTTTCCTGCCTTCATGGGAATCATGGCTACAGACCATATAGAATTTGCTGTTGAAGCACTGAAATATAATAATCACATTATTATGAGCATAAAGGAACAATGAGGATTGTTTTTAAAATGTAACGGATTCATTTTAAGGACCGCACTAAAGCTACATGATACTCCATACAACATCTCCAAGCACATTCTGAATTCATTCATAATCATCTATTATATATCAGATGCATATCACAAAGCAGTATTGACATGAGATTTCAACATACAAGTTCTGATCACAATGCATTCTTGGCATGTCAAATCTACTTTGGTAATGGTAGATACAAACTAAACAGTGTGACATGGGTGATTGGAAGTTGGACAGAAAACACTCACACCAAAGAGGAAGGTTTGAAAGACCCTAATTACTTTGACACAGATTTTTTTCTTAAATAGATACATCTTAAATTTCAAAGTTTTACATTGTGAAATACAAATCACGTGATAAATGATAATAGGTGACAAGTATTAGTAACTAGGCACGCAGGTCAGGGTACAAATCCATTAGCAAAGATATGAACCTCCTTGAAAATTTTTACATAAACATACCCGACCAAATCAAGACAACATAAGTCAAGATAGACCAGTAAAGCATGATTTATCACATCAAATACAATTGACAAATAAGAAAACATAGCAAACCAAAATGTACACACAAAAACGAAGACTGACAATTTGCATCATGCCTTTGTGCATAACTATCGAGGCCAACCTTTTAATGACTCAGATGCAGAGAAATTAAAACACAGAATTCTCGATTAGTCGATTACGGAGATGCTTCAAGGCAATAAACTAATCAAACCACACGAATCTCCACACAGAGCTACTAGTTTTGGTGATCAAGCCAAGATAAAAGCACACATATAGGAACAGAGCGCGGACGAAAAGACGATGAATCGAGAGTAATAATCTAATAATAACGGAGACGGTTACGTGAAATTGAAAAAAAAAACAACGATTAAAAATAGTTTAATCACAGATAAAGCAGAAAGAAAAATTGAAAGATTACGAGAATTGTTAAAGTGATCGATAAAATGAGAAAAATCATAACATCACAGGTAGAGGCGGGGACAGGTGATCGGAAAAGAAGAAACAGATCGTGAGAAACCTGGAGGAGAGCGATCTAGGCTGCCTGCGAGCTTCGGAAACCCTACTTTGGCAAAAATGGCTTGAGAGTGAAGAAAGCTGGTTTTGAGAGAGTAGCCTGAAACCAAGAAATGTGACGATCTGATGATGGCAAAGACGGTTATCTCTCTTTTGTCGCCTCTCCAGTCTCCACTCTCCACTGCGCGCGCGTTACGTCTCTACTCTGTCTGCCAACTGCCAAGTGCCACCTCCATTTGTTCCGTTCCAATTCCAATTCCAATTTCCAATAATAGCAAAATAATATGAGGAAATCATTTTGATCCCTCAATTGTTAATGTATTTCTTAATTTTCAATTTTAACTAGTTTAATAATTAAATTGTTTAAAATTGAGCAATTAAATTTTTTGAGGATTAAATTGAAAAATTTTAACAATAGAAAAATTACGAGGATCAATCAGAGGGATTTAATTGACGAGATTTAAACAATTCGAGAGTCAAATTAGTTGAAAAAGGAAACTATATACTATGTTAACAGTTGTAAAACAATTGAGGAAACCAAAATAGTAATTTTTTTCTAGTATAATAAGATTATTTTTTCAATTTGGTCCCTATATACTATTTTATTATAATTGTTGACTATATTTTTATTGCTAGTACTCGTATTAGTATAAACTTTTTGTTATATATATATATATATATATTATATATATATATATATATATATATATATATATATATATATATATATATATTATTTATTTATTATATTTTATATATGAATATTTATGATGCATTATTCATACATTTCCTTTGCCACCTTTTCATCATTCATTTAATTTAGATGGGATAAAGGATTATCTTGGATATGTATACATGATTACTAGTATTTTATATGTGCGATGAGCAAAAATATTATGCCCAATATTAAAATTAAATATTAAATCTTAGTTACTATTAATTTAAAAAATAATAGTGTTGGTGTCTTGGTTTTAATATATATATATATATATACGATAATATATATAATTTATATTAATATTATTGATTAATAAGAATTATATAAATGATAAATTACTAAATATAACTATGGTACGCATTTTAATTAAAACCTAAATGAATTCAAACTTACCATTGAAAGATAAGAAAAATTATTGTGTATGCATGTATTGGTAATAAAATATGGAAGATAACAGAAGTATAACGGCAAGGATATATTTGTCCAAAAATTATGGAGTACAACTTTTATAGCACAGTACAAAAAATTAACAGAAAAAAGGGACATAAAACCATGGTATAACTTGGATTGAAGCTTATTATGTTTTAGATATATCTTTTCATCTTCTTATTTATTCATTGATATAAGTTTTTTTTTTTTTTTGGGAGTTCTTACATTTGAGTCATCATTTCTCTCTTCTTTTATTTTTTGTTCTTAATATTATATTTCACGACAATTGTTGCAATGATCGACAACCATCTCGATAAATGAGCTAAAGAAGGATGAATTACAAAAATTTGAATTTTTCTTTTTACAATTTTTAATCCTTCTATAAATTTTCAATAAAACATCAATTTTGTACATTTAATTTTGAGTGATGTTTGATTGAAAACCCATGAAAATGACTAAAAGTGGTAAGAATCAAATTTGACGGACTAATAATAATAAAAATGACAGTTGAAAATAATTTAAAAATGGTACAAAAGTTGATGGATTAATATAACAAAAAAAAAAACACACAAAACCGCTAAATATGTTATAATATATTATTATAATGGATATTATGGCATTTAATTCATAATAGTTGTAACGGTTAGCATTAATGTTGTTGTTAATTTTATATATATTATATAATATATTAAATAAATATATATATATACATATATATATATATTATAGAAGAAATGCACTCAGGTGTGAATGCTTCGTCCAGGAGCGAAATAGGAATGGATTATGTCTGTCCATGTGTCCAGATCTAATGGATGAGGAACATTGATTTTTTAAAAAAAAAAGCGGTGACATTTTCGTAATAATTGAACATCGAAGTGCAATAAAATGTATTACAAGTGCATGTAAAATGTATTGTAGGTGCAAGTAAAATTTACACTGAGCATCAATACAAAGTTGCACCTATAGTTATAAGTAGTTGCACATATATTCAATAGTTGCACACATGTTAGTAAGTAGTTAACCTAGCATGAATGTCAGTGATTTCATGGTATTACTACCGCGAACTTAATCATGATGCTAACAACACAAAATACATGCACTTATAGGTGAAAGTAGGTGCACACATAGTTATAACTTATAAGTAGTTGCACCTATAGTTATAAACACACCCAGGTGCATGAATGTTTGCGGGAAGTGAATGCTAACAATGCAAAATTACATGCACTTATAGGTGAAAGTAGGTGCACTTGTAAGTGATTTTACTTGCATTTCGATGTTCAATTATTTACGAAAATGCCACTGGCATTTTTTTAAGCTATTAGATCTGGACACGTGTCGCGGCGAATTCATTCGCATATTCCTTCTGGCACTTATTCGCACCTGAGTCATCCATATAATATATATATATATAAATAATATATATAATATATATATATAATATATATATATATATATAATATATATATATATATATATATATATATTTAGGTTCTCGTGCAGTTAGGTGCCAGGTGCGGTTGTGCGGTTAATTGGCCTTTCATCTCGCTCAGGATTATCAAAGTTTAAAAAAAAACGCGGTGGCAATTTTGGTATTTTGCATCTAGGTCAAAATTAAGTGAGCGGACCTGTGATTAATTCGTGAGTTTTGTGCTCAATGTGCGTGGTTTGCTTAATGTGGTGAGTTTTGTGCTTAAGGTGCGTGGGGTTGTGCTTATGTGGAGTATTTAAAACTTAATCTGTATTAATACTAATACTTAAAGTGCGTGGGTTTTGTGCTTAATGTGCGTGATGTTATGCTTAATGTGTGGATTTTGTACTTAATGTGCTGAATTTTGTTAATTTAGTAGTTGTTGAACTTAAAGTCTGTGAATTAATATTTAAAGTGTGAGTTTGTGCTTAATGTGCTTAGGTTGTGCTTAATAGGTGTTTAATACTTAATGTGCGTGAGTTTGTGCTAAGATCTAACACTTAAGGTGCGCCTTAGATTATACTTCTTTGTTCCAGACACGTGTTCTTTTTTTTTTAAAAAAAAATTTCATTGATTTTGAGCAGTTGATCTAAATTTGATCAACTGCCAGATTTAACCGCACAAACCTCACGAGAAGCTATACCCGCACCTGAACTCCCCTATATATATATATATATATATATATTATATATAAGTATATATATATACTATATATAATATATATATATATATATATATATATATATATTTAGGTTGATGATAAGAATATGATAATAATGAGTTTCATTTTGTCCCTCTATTGTTGCTATTTCTTTCCCCTTTTCTTTTGTATTGTTTCCATAACGAGTTGGACCGTTTCTCTAAAAATGACTAAGAGCTAATAACAAATAATCATAATACGTTATCAGATGCTCTAACCACTACGTTATCAGCACTTATATGTACATTACAAAACACAAAGTATAACATTATAAGTATACAATATTTATAAAGTTTCAACACCAACAATAAAACAGTATATAATTGTATAACAATTACTTCCCCTTCCTGGATCCAGGTATCATATACACCTCCAAAATAAAGGGACTTGAACACTAGAAGAAAAGCACCTAGACCTAACAAGATTAAGTGAATACTTAAAATTGTGGTCATTTTATTTCTATCTTTCCATACATTATCAAAAATGAAAAAGATTCTTCAAGCGTCTCAGGACAAAACACGTTGCAATAATTAATTAATTATTCAATCAACCTCTAATATGACATTTGACATCTAACTTACTACATCGTTTCATTGTTTCATGTCATTAGTATTTTTTTATCAAGTAACTTTGCCTTATTTTTCACTTTCTAATTTGACAATTAATAATAAAGTACTACATCTAATGAGATTTTTGTTAACGAACATAATTATATTGTTTTAATAAAAACAAAAGATGTTAAATGTTCAATAATCCTATCCTATCATATCCTATCCTATATCCTATCCTATCCTATCCTATCCTATATCCTATCCTATCCTATATATAATAAAGCTATATAGTCTTGTGAAAATTGAATGTTGCATTTAATTTTCACAAGACCATATGACTTTAAGATGTGAAAGTCTTGTGAAAATTAAATTGGCTTTAAGATGTGAAAATTAAATGCAACATTTAATTTCACATCTTAAAAGCCATATGGCCTTTAAGAAGCATGCATGCAACCCCAAAGTCCATAAGTTTGAAATTAATATATAGCATAGCTATGTGGCTTAATATTAAGATTGTTGATGTGCATATTGAAGACTACGGAGACAAAGATGTGTTATTCGTGGATATCATCGGATACTATCCAACAACACTCTCCAACTTAATTGACATGAAGTTAGGCTTAGTAACATTAAGATTATATTCTCGAATTATTAGTTCTCATCTTTTATTGATTACACACTTAATTCGATAGTATTTGGAATAAAAAAAATCAATGTTCTAACTAAGATTGTGATTTTGGTCTTTAAAGGTTAATTGTATGTTGTTACATCTAAGTTAGAAATCTCAAAGGCATAAATTGAATCCTGGGACCTAAATTGTATTCAATACTATTGTATTTATAAGTCTTAAAAATTATAAATAAAACTATGACTAATTTAATAAGTTTAAGATTAATTGTAGAATCATCCAACCTTAAATATATTTTATGTAATATATTTTCAATAATTATCATAGGAAATTAACATAATAATTATTAAAAACAAAAATTTAATATGGAATAATTCATATATGTATATTTATAACATAGTTCGCATGCGCACGGACAAATACTATAAGAATAACATATAGATATAAGTTAATACCTTTGGTCTAGTGTACAAAAGTGACTATTCAAATGAAGTCAAGGGTTGATCCCGATGAATAGGTGAAAAAATAGCAAAAAATTTTTCTAAATAACAAATTTTAGACTGTATGCGAGAGGGACATGCCGACGCACACCATGAATACAATAAAATCATTATGTTATTACTCTTTTTTTTTTTTTTTTTTTTTGTGTCAAAACTGGAGTTTAATAAATGTTTGTGTTGAAGGGGGCAGAGTAGTATCGATCGAAGTAAATTGATTAAAAACTCTTTTCAATACGCCTTCGACAGGGTTGCTATGGCCAAACAGGTTACGATATATATTGATGACAGTGTGCATTTGTGGACCTATATGAACATTTAGCTTGCATCTAGAAGGTGTTAGTGCATGGATATGGTGATGTTCTGCGTGTATAGGCCTAAAAGCGATTCGTGGGTGCAAAAGCTGTAAGATTGCATAAGCCGTAGTTGAGGGTGTTATGTAGCATAAATAAAACATTGAAAAAGTAGGATTGTGACTTATTGAATTGATAAGTGATGAGCATAAGCAATAAGGGAGTAGTGTGTGGATGCATATGTGCATGATGGTTTGTCCATTCGTAGGTTAAAGGTGAAAATGCGACATGTAAGAACTTCTTTGTGTGTAACTGTGATATTTGTTTGAAAGTAGCATTTGTGGCCATGGAAAATAACCAAAGTAATTTATTTTAATTTGTAGTGTTTATATTTATTTTATGCTACAAATATGTAAGAAATAATTTTTATAACATAGCACTGTGCATGTTTTATAAGTATATTGATTTGGGTGTCAGTTGGCATTTGAGACATAGATTGAATTAGTTCTCATGTGACTGAAATTTATTGTTCATCTTGCTAAGAATATTATTAGCAAAAATAATTCAAATTGAGTATAAATCGAAATCGTAATTGCTAACGCCGGTGATTTTGTTGTAAATACTCTATGTAGTGAAGTGTATGTAAATGGACAGGGTATTAATCGTGGCATTTTGAGGTAAAGGTCATCGATGGCACATTGGTGAATAAGTTAGTAATCGTGACATATTATATGAAGATCAATAATGTGTCTTACAGTGTTATTTGTGAGTGATAAATGGTCATTATGTTGACACATTGGTGAATTAGATAGTTGATCTTTGATTAAATAATGCAATTTTGGAAGAGTCACAGTGTGCATTTCATACATGTCATTTAGTGTTAGTGCACTTGCAAGCAGTTACAGTTGGTTTGACAAATTTTTCCGACCACTAACCAAACACATAACTAACATTTTTTGTGCATTACACCAAAGGGGGGCCACCTCTCTATTCCGATAATACATGACAAAAAGAGGTGCAACAATGCCAACTCCTAGAGCCAAAACGTATCAAATCAATGAGGGTACCAAGAATAAGTGACAGTAGGGGGGGTGTTTGACATGCCACATGAAACATTTCTAAAGATGGACCGAATTGGACAGTGGCTCCACAAGGGTGATAAAACGCACTACAACTCTACAATGTTCATGAATCAACACAGACGTGAGATCCTACTAGTGAATGTAATAGCATCATGGCTCGTAACCCGC
>VALG01006107.1:0-14569 GCA_009835305.1 Ipomoea purpurea
ACAAATAATTAAAAAATCATATTTTTTTCCATAATTATACATATACTTTTGGTCAAGAGAATGATAGAGAATAGTATAAAAGCTACGAGACGATTGTACTAAACAAATCAACAGAGTGTAATGTTATTAGTATTTATTTTGATATACCTCGTTTGAAGGGACTTGAACAATCGTTTAGGTGACAACCTCCAACTTCTTAAAAAACGTTGGTAGACGTCCCATCCTCTTTGAACAATCATTGGAAGCGATGGACCACCCTCTTGCAACATCCTTGGAGGGACCCACTCTTAAGACACGTTAAGTAACTTCATCCTCCTTAAACAATCATTGGAGAGGACGACGACCTCTGAACATCATTTACGGGATGTCATCATAATTACACCATTTGGAGGAGACGACGACCTCATAAACATCATTGGAAGTCGCCGGAGACCTCGAGTTTGAACATCATCGGAGGAGGACTCCCGTGGACCGGGCAGGTCTTTGTGACCTCATCTAATGACTACACCTGTAATGTACATGTCATTGGAGACTCTGGTTTGTTATCACGACATGATTTAGGTCTCCCCCCGGCTTGGCTTCGCCTTTGTCAA
Source organism: Ipomoea purpurea (assembly GCA_009835305.1). Taxonomy (NCBI): domain Eukaryota; kingdom Viridiplantae; phylum Streptophyta; class Magnoliopsida; order Solanales; family Convolvulaceae; genus Ipomoea; species Ipomoea purpurea. The sequence goes on from VALG01006107.1 coordinate 594, forward strand.
GGCAGCAACCCATAACATGGTTCTTTTGTGCCGGTTATGTATGGTGAGTGAGCTCCCCCCTGTACTGACCGTTAGGGGGAAAGCCAAGTTCGGCAGACGAACGACCGCGACCGTTAAAGTTATAGTCAATATTTTATCTAGGTTTTGGGAAAACGGGGCCGACTAATCACACCCCCCTTGGGAGGGGCGGATAGTATGTAGGACCCTCGAGATATCTCGGGTGGGGGCTAAGCAAGATCTTCGCACCTTTTGAGCCCTCAACGGGGGTTGGCACAAGTGGTAACGTTTGGGCGCCATCCCTCTGGAACTCATTCATGTCGCTACAGCTGATCGACTCCGTCACTGTTGCCTTGGAGCTCGCCATTTTTCCCGACCTCTCATCTCGGAGCCTACCGCGTCGCGCGCCTCGGCCTCCGGCTGGCATGATCTTGGCGGATGTCACGCCCTCCCCGCTTCCGATGGTCGTGATTGACATCCTCTCAATTTGAGTGTTATGCATTGGGTAGCCGGGGTCTTGACCGTGTGCCCTTTGAGGGGATGGAGGCGGTCGTGCCTTTGCTGCCCCAGACGTCGGCGCACTCCTTGGTGAACCCTTTGGAGTGAGTCAAAGCTAAGGAGTTGCTAAGAAACCGCCCTCCGTAGCGGGGCAATTTTAGAGGAGTGCACGATGGAAGCTGGCACCGCACCGCTGCATGGGGGTGTGAGACTCTCAAGTCCCACCTGGGATGGGCGGCGGTTTGAGGCTACGGCCCGTTGGGGGGTTCTCGTTGCGGCGAGCTGGGGTGCCACTGAACCTTTGTGTTGTCGAGAGTGGATCCTCGTCCTCGTCATAGAGCGGTCGCGGTAACCACTTGCATGTAGATACGCTTGAGCGGCACAGCAGCTCTTAACAACACAATATGATTTAATCCCGGGGGACCGAAAATTAACCGATAAGTAACGTACAAATAAATAATTGACTCAAAGAATAATAAGGTCCAGGGACCGATTATATTTGTATTAATGTCCAATAACTATACGAAGGCTTTATCAAACAAAAGGCTGAAAAGCAATTTATAATCTGTTTTGTAATAACAGGCCTTGTAGACAGAGGGAGTCCTTTTTATATCAGCTCAAACTCCAAACCGCACCCCTAGAATCGGGTTAGTTGGATCGGCCTGCCTTGACCGCGTCCCCCCGGGACCGGGTCCAAGGCGGGCCGACTCGGTATGGCCAAGCTGCCGAGCTCGGCCTAGCCGAGTCCACCATGGCCGGCCCGGTAGTGGCCGAGTCCATGGGTGGTGGGCTTCGGTGTACCGAGCCACTTGTGGCCGGACTCGGCCCAAGGCCGAGATGCCTTGGGCCGACTCGGCCACGGCCCACCTGACTGGGCCGAGGGAGTTCTCGGGTCCGTCTCTCCGGGTCGGTTCGCTCCGGGTCCAATATATCCATCAAGCGTGGACATAAATATATGATTGAAGGATATTACCTTGAAAATATTTTATATTGTAGATAAGAAAATGATATATCCATGTATCATTATTGAGTATAACTCCCATCACATATACAAATTTTGGGTAAAGAAATGTTAACGAATAAAAATAGTACCCCACTTTGTTGTTTAATTTAAAGGATGGCACCTCAGCGCGGAGAGTTAAAAATGGAAGTAATATACAAATTTTTGGGTAAAGAAAAGTTAACGAATAAAAATAGTTACCCCACTTTGTTGTTTAATTCAAATCAACCTCAGCACACGGAGAGTAAGAGTCCTTAGTAGATAATGAATAGAAGTGTAACCCAACCCCAAAAAAATACATAAAAAGTTATAGCAACAAGGGAAATTTACCTTAATGTGCAATTTAAGAATAGCAACAAATAAAAAAAAAAAAAACATATTTTTTTTTAACCTTATTGTTAAGTAAATAAATAAATGAAACAAATTTCAAGTGAGGTTAATTCAAAGAATGCAACCTCATCACACGAAGTAAAAAATGGAAATACAATAGATTAGCTATTATTCTAGTCTAAGTAGATAAAATGGATAGACAAGTTTATCCCACCAAATACATATAAGTAAAACAACAAGGAACTTCCTAATGTGGCATCTAAAGGAATAGAAAGTTTACCCCACAAATACAATAGAAGTATAGCAACAAAGACATTTACGTTCATTTATTTAGAATACAACAAAGAACATTTTACCTTAAGTGTTGATTGAAACAAAAGAATGAAACAAGTAACCGAGCTTTGAACCCTAATCAATCAGTCATCAGTCTAGTCTGAAAACCAAGAATCTTAAACCTAACTAACCTAAGTCATATTTATCGGTAATGATGAAACAGATGTTCAAACCGAGGTTGAACCCTAAATCATCTAGTAATCTAGTCTAGTTTGAAAACCAAAGAATCTTACCATAACTAATCCTATAGTCATAGTATGGTAATTTACGTCAATTTATTACTTAGTTTGTAATATATTAAGATAATTTCAATACAAAGTTTCCAAAAGAGCTACCATGAAGGTGAAATTGAACACGTGCCCTCCTCTTGCAATGCTGGATGTTGAAATGACCAATCCCGTAATTGCCCTGACTTGGTTATGTGTCATTGGTTATGTAAAAAATGTACTTTATTTCATCTCATCTCAGCACATAATACCATCCCACTCTTGTGTAATTATATCAAATCGAATCTCTTCCCTATTCAGCTTCATTCTACTGTTCTTAATATTACTATTATTATTATTATTATTATTATATTATATTTTATTATTATTATATTTTCAAAACAAGTATCACACGAAGTTCAAATTCAAGTATTACATATGTAAAAAAATTTATAAAATTTACCAATATTAAAAATATGTCAAATCTTACAAATTTGAATTTGTGAGACTTAATATCTAGAAAAAAAAGTTATTTTCCATGGTTTGGGAATTGCTGAGATACACTTTGAATGCCAAGTCTTGTAATTATCAAGAAAGAATGATCTCGACGCAAAGATTGAGCTCAAAGCAAATGATTTTCATCCGCATAAGCACCTTTTGACCAACGGATAAAAGAGAGTATCCCCCTTCCCCCCCACCGTGAAAGAACCTCTGAGACTGAAAATAACAACAATAATTGAGAGCAATTTTGAACATAGCAGAATTATATTCGCTCACAGTTTATGAATCTTGTAATCACAAGTGAAGCCAATCATAATGGAATGAGCTTTTGGAAGAAATACTGTTCTCTGGTGATCATATCTTTCTTTCAAATTTTTCTAGAGTTAAGGGGGTTCTTTCACCGTGAGATACTCATCTTTTAACTCTTGGTCAACGTGATGGCGAATGAAAATTATTGCCTTAGCTCGATTTTGCATCGAGGCATTATTATTTTCTTTGATAGTATCACTAAGACCCTTTGCATTCAAGTGTATCTCAGCATCCAATATCCATGAAAGATAATTTTTTCCAGATATATCAAGTCCCACAAATTCAAGATTTGTAAAGTTTGACATATTTGTATGTAATATTGGATGAATTATTATGAAATATATAAAGAAAGCTTACATATGTAATAGTTGAATTATTTGAGACTTCGTGTTAATAACATGTTGTGAATAATAATAATATCTATTAATAATAATAGTAGTAGTAATAAAATTAATAATAATAATAATAGTATTAAGAACAGTAAAATGGAGTTGAAGAGAAAGAGATTGATTTTGTATATAATGCTTGGTGTGTTTTTACAAAGAGTGAGGATTGGTATTTATAGTGCTGAGATGAGATTAAATAGAAATTATTTTACAAGTTAAAGACACTTAACCAAGTCAAGCAGATTGGCTTGTCACTTGCCACAATATCCAACATCGCAAGACTACCTCATGTAGTCTATGTGTTCAATTTTTATTGTCATTGTTAGAAAAAATAGCTTAAAATGGCATAAAATAGTATGTTAAGTGGCTATTTTGTGGTATAATTATCAGTGGGGTCCACTTTCGATATTGGGTCGGGTCAAAGTGGATTCGGATTCTTCGTAGTGAGATGAAGAGATTGATATATTGTACGCTTAAAACGGATAATGGGTGAATGAGATATTGATTCTCAAAGTAGACCCATTTGAGTTGGGAAATGAAGGGAAAATGTGAGCTTTTTGTCCCACATTGGTTTGGAATGAAGATTTTTCCCCCTTATATACCAAGAGCTCTTTTCAAGCTTGTAGAATTGTATAGCATAGAGGCTCTCTCGCGCGCGGGGGCGGGGGGGTGCACATCAAATTCCAACTAGAGAGATTGAAAAAGGCTTGATTCAAGCCCGAGCTCGTTTGGCGGTTGTGGTGCACTGAGACCATGAAACTGTGGTCTCGGGTCAAGACAAGTATACGGAATTAATTCCAATCTTTATTTATAATCCTTCAACCCTATATAAGAGAGGGTAGAGGTAGTAGAGTTTCACATAGAACACGAAAGTTCATATTTTTAGCCTCAAAACCTCTCTGCTTCTACTCCTTCTCTAGTCTACTGTGTTCATAGCCAGTCTTGCTCGCCGGATTCCTTGTTTGAGTGCTCAAATATTGAATCAAAGCAAGTTTTATCCTGGGAAGCCTAGGCCACAACGCTCCTAGCATCTACGGGAGGTGGCAAATAAGGTTTTAAGGAAAGAGTGGTCACTCGACTCTTGTAAAATACCCAACACCAAATACTAGCCAATTTTTTCTTCATCTTTTCTTCCCTTCTTTCCAGAAAATAATAGTCAATTTTATTTGATTATTATTTGTTTTCCTACCAACGGTTCCAACAGTCATAAGTCAGCAAACTGATTGTAGTGAACCTTTATGTTCAACATGTTCTGCATGTATGTATTGATACAAATGTGTCTATATCTCAATGTGTAAGCCTCTTGTTTTCCAAACTAGATGGTTGGAGGTTCAAAGTTGGACATCTCCTTCATTTTTTTTTTTTTTTTGTTTTATAATTTACTAAATGTTCTAATTAATTTCATGCCTTTTGTGGCTGAACAAAATAATGAGTTGCATTATTATTATTATTATTATATCGTTTTCAAAAAAAAAAATTATTATTATTATTCACAACACTTATCAAGATGTTTCAATTATACGGAGTAGTTTTTTTGGTTGCTTGTGGCATTATAGTTTTTTTTTTTTTTTTCTAATGGTTGGTATTACGTACCGCGTTTGCTCCGTTAGAACATTAACCTCTCTTACTGCTATTATTTCAACCTCACTGCATTTCTCACTATTCTAATCTCACCGATATAGTCACAAATGAAATATATACTTGTGTTAAAAAAAAAATAAAAAATAAAGGGGTAATCGCAATTTTGGTCCCTCAATTAGTGTCCATTCTGCAATGTCATCTTTAGTTCCCAATTTGAACACATTTGGTCCCTCAATTATTCGACCATTAAGCAGATTTGGTCCTTCTGTCTGTATGGCCGTTTAACACCGTTTAAAGCATGGGTAAAAGTGGAATTTCACATAACATTGTTTATAATAAGTAGGGGAAATCGCACTTTTGATCCCTCTATTAGTGCCCAATCTGCAATGTCATCCTTAGTTCCCAATTTGAACACAATTGGTCCCTCAATTATTTGACCATTAAGCAGATTTGGTTCTTCTGTGAGACCATCAGTTTACCTTCGTTTAAATCAGGGGTATAATTGAAATTTCACATAGCCTTGAATATAATAAGCTAATTTTTCCCCTTTCTCTGCCCGGTTGTTATTTTCGTCGCCGCATATGCTTCGCCACCGTCGAGGAATGTCTCGGCATCCACCATTTGCAAGTCCACTCCTTACCCATCTTACTGCCAAATTGTTCTCCCCAACAACAACTCTTCTTCCAATGTCTACGACTATAGCCGATTCTCCGTCTGCAAATCCTTATCCGCTGCGCGCAAGTTTCTGTCATTGATCCAAGATGGGAGTGGAAATTTTACCACCATTAATGACGACGTCGCTACTGCTCCCAACAACACTATGTCCGACGGCAGCTAATTCCTCGTATACGTGATTGCCGGCGTGTACGAGGAATACGCACTACTACACAGATGACCTTTAACGTCGGCTATTTACGCCCTTTAACGTCGGCTAAATACCGAAGTTGTTGCAGGCGACGTTGTATCATAAACATACGACGTCGGTTATATGAAAACCGACGTCGTAAATTATTTTTATTTATTTTATAGCACAATCATCACCGGAAATCACAGCTATGTTGATGGCTAGACTACTTTCAATTCTTACTCATGTCAAATTTCAATTATGCCCCTGATTTAAACGGAGTTAAACTGGATGGTCTCACAGAAGGACCAAATCTGCTTAATGGTCAAATAATCGAGGGACCAATTGTGTTCAAATTGGGAACTAAGGATGACATTGCATATTGGGCACTAATTGAGGGACCAAAAGTGCGATTTCTCCTACTTATTATAAACAATGCTATGTGAAATTTCACTTTTACCCCTACTTTAAACGCTGTTAAACGGCCATACAAGCAGAAGGACCAAATCTGCTTAATGGCCGAATAATTGAGGGACCAAATGTGTTCATATTGGGAACTAAGAATGACATTACAGAATGGGCACTAATTGAGAGACCAAAAGTGCGATTACCCCAAAAAATAAATTATAATTTAATGGTATAAATCTACATACATTTCTTATTACTTCTGACTTTTGAGTACCACATCCATATAGGCATATAGTACTTTTTAGTTAGCTCACAAAGTCAATACACCTTGAGTGCAGATTAGCATGCATACCCAATTACACATTCAATCAAACTTGGATGCTTCGCTAATATAACCAACACTTATAAAAAGATAAACCAGTCTAAATTGTCAATATTAAGTGACTGGCTCAAACCATAAAATACTAAAAATTTCAATAGACAACTACAAAAGATAACCCAATTTAAGTTGTCAATAACTGATCAGCTCAAATCAAGAAAAATAAAAAATAAAAAGTCAATAAACAACTCCTACAAAAAGATAAACCAATCTAAGTTGTCAATAATTGACCGACTCAAACAAGAATATCAAAAGATCGAGTCACTAGACAATTCCTACAAAAACATAAACCAATCTATGTTGTCAATAACTAACCAGCTCAAACCAAGAAAATATCAAAAAAGCTAATAGACAACTCCTACAAAAAGATAAATAATCTAAATTGTGTCAATAAAGTCAATAAACAACTCTTACAAAAATTTAACTTAAAATCACATCAACTGACTAACTCAGCCAGGATACCCAGCATGTATACTTAAAGCATCTCCATCAATGCATTTTGGTGTAATTTTTAAGAAAACAAGACTTATGTGGAGGGAAAAAAAAATCACCCTACAAAACATTGATTTTTATCATAAATGTGGGACCAACCAAAAAAAACATCATTTCGCACTCTGATCGCCTAAAGCGCAACACAGCGCCCAACCGAGCACATACAGTGGGTCGCATTAATGCTGCTTTTTTCTTTCTTCGTTTTTTTTTCCCCTCTTTTTCTCTTCCCTCTCATCTTTTTTTCCTAGTCACATCTGTAAAAAAAACTCTTCAAAAACTACAACTATTGAGCTCTTACCATTCTATAAAAGATTTGAGTTAGCATGCAAATCTTTTTAACATAACATGCACACCTTTCTAATACACCATTAGGTTCCTAAATCAAATTTAGCCAGTATATTTCATGTGATGTAGCCATTAGTCCATTACACATTTACAAGTGATGTACATGGTATTTCACAGCAATGAACACGGCCTGCATAAAAATGGGATATTTCTTCATGGATTCAATTCAGTAGCCACTGCATATTCTGGGAGAACCCTTTCTTCAGTGTAAGCAACTAATTAGAGATAAAAGCACAAATCAATGAGACCAGGGAACAAATTACATCATCAAAAGCAGACCTTAGGCTAGTCTGGATACCCTAATGCTAGGCTTTCCAAAATTTTCACAATAGTCGAACAAAATTAGAAGGAATTTATTTCGATTTCTTTTGGTCGGAAACCCTTGCTCCCATAATCTTGCAAACGGGATGGTCTTCCGGTTGGACAAGCTTCAGAGCCGGATGAACCTTGAGATCCCCCATTAGTATCTTCTGCCCAACATCCAGCTCGCTTAGATCCACGTCAATGTAAGGAGGAATAATATCTGCCGGGCAGAGGAACTTGACCGTTTTCTTGATAACATTCAGATAAGACCCTGCCAAATCGCTAAACTAACATTAATATGTAATTAACTCATTGGAAGGAAAATGTGAATGATTGGTACAGTAATTTGTCGGTCCATTTTCTATGCAACAATGCATCTATATTGTGTTCTACAAGATGTTTACCGATATAATGGTTTTGCCAAATTAGTTTTCACAGTAAGCTAGCAGATAAGAACTGCACATGGCAAATATAGCATATTTGGAGTGCGTATAAATACTTCATAAGCTTAGCTGCTGTACAAGAAACCAGTAGCGTATTTCACATACCTTTTTTCAACCCGGGGGAGACATCATCGCCTCTGAAGACAACTGGAATGTCAACCTTTAGTAGAGCACTTGATGGAGCTCTTATGAAAGTAACATTAAGTGGAGAATCGGTGCCTGCATGCAAATGAATCTGACACAAATCAAATAAACAATAAAATCAGTGCATCTTAAAAAAATACCCAACCTTTAGATTCTATAAAAATACGAAGTTATTTGACTTATTTATATGCAAAATTTACCCCGACAAGGCATTAGCTAGGCAGTATAGCTGAAAGTGAATCCAGGCATTCAAAATTCAAATATGGCTTAACCTATCCTGTTAAATTAAAGACTCCTTCCATAATATGTTCTATCAAAGAAAACGGAAAAAAAAAAAAAAAATGGGTGGAAGCCAAGTAGTGAAAAAATTCAAATCAGGTTGCTTGCAAAATGTTTTCTTCTTTGAAGGTGTAATTACTAAGAATAACCAATTTTTGTGAGACACTTCAGCAACATTTGAGGAAAAATCCTCAAAAAGTTCTAAAACCAGGTGATCCAAACCAGTTATAGAATGAAAGTTACAACTTACAATAGCACGAGACAGTAAAATAAAATTCTTGCTTTGTTTTTTTCAATATGGTATGATGTGTCAGCATCAAACCGGATTAATTCCCACGAGTGTATGCCAAATGCACACTCAGCATAACCATCCCAAGGAATTGAATCCTAGACCTACCCCACAAGTTTGCACTTGCTTACCAATGAGCTAACCCGTTAGGTTAGCATAAATTTCTTCTTAACTACTGATTCTATTATAAAGTTTCAAACTTGAAATTTTCTTCTAAAGTACAGAGTACTAATCAAAATCAGAACAGAAGTCGTCATATCTCTCACTTTTCCATCCTCTCCAGTGCCTCTCTTTTTATCTACCTGGACACAATTCCATCAGCACCAGTACCACCTTCTCCTTAACACTACCTCACTTAATCAGTAATAGCTTCTTCTTTTTTGCAAACAATCAGTAATAGCTTAATGGGAGTGTTTGGTAAATAGTTGTTAGCTGATTGGGTTAGTGAGTTTGACTAGTTGATAGCCTTAGCTGATTGTAGAAAGATGTTTCGTAAATTAACTGTTAGCTAATAGCTGATTACATATAAAATTGCTTTGAGCTGCTTTGAACAGCTTTTTGAATTTTAGTGTTTTGGAGCAATAATCAGTTACAAAAACCTAATTAATCAAACACTCATATTGGTTGTTTATCCAAGTCAAATAGCTAATAGTGGTCAAATAAGCCAAATTTTACCAAACAGTGACATTGTTAAGCATGCAAGTAGATAACTATAAAATAAGCCAAATAGCATAGTAAGAAGCTCAAAACTCAAGTGCTAATCCTCAAAACATTCACTTAGTTTATTCCATTGTCCACTATACAGCTTCTAGTTTCAATGTCCTTACTTTCAGCATACCCTTGTGCTAAACTACTTCAAGAGACTTGAAAGATTTAAACCCCACCATTACATTTCTACTTCAATACACATTGAGTATCAACAGAGCACAAGAAACTCAGGAAATTACCAAATAGTCTAAATATTCTTAATAAACATTCCTGAATCAAAGAGAAAGAAACTCCATAGACCATACCTGTCTAGGCAAGACTCTAACTTTCTCGATGGTCTCCTCGGAATCAAAATCGGGTCGGAGCTCAAGATCAAACAGTCTGGAAAGAAAATACGTTCGGCCCAAATGGGTAACTAGCTTCCTGATCTGATTGGTCTGCACGGAAATGAGCGCTTGTTGCCGCCGTGCTGGCCATCCTCTTGCTCGAAGACTATGCTGGGAACTCGGCCGGCTTTTCTCTCCTTGGCGGAGATGTTCTTGCCGGAGATTGCTCGCGGGATTGCGTAGATGGTCTCCGCGTACTTCGGGTCGGGTCTTGGGAACCCGTCGAGGTATGTCAGAGACGGGGCTCCGGGGCAGGGAAATCCGGCGGGACGGCGACCGCGGCCGCTGACTGGGAGAAGTAACGGAGACGGTGGTGTAGAGCTCCGGCGAGTATAGAACGTTGGATCACCATTTCTGCTCTGCGCTGTGTTTTACAGAAACGATAAGAGAGTGGGGTTGAAGAAGGGTTTATTTCTCTCAGAATCGCAGAAGATTAATTCGCCAAAAAAATATAATTTGAGCAAATATAAAAATATTAATTTTGAACATATTTAATTTTTATAAAAAAAATCGTTAAGGGTATTTTTGTCTTTTTTAAATTAAGATTCTAATTTGAACTTAAATAAAGAGATTTAAGTTTTAAAATTGATTCCAATTTGTATTTTCCTCGTCAAATTAAGGTACGATACTGTGAATTGACATAATTTTAAGATTTAAATAAATTTATTCATGCTTAAGTTGAAAAGAATGAAAATACTTTTACACCCGAAAGCTTCTGTAATAAATGAGTTTGTATTTCAATCAATTACTATCAACCTAAACTGTATACCATCAACCACCTTTTTTGGGTTTTCTAAAATTGTGGGAAAAATTTGTTACTATACGCATAATTACACTTTGGCAGCCGCATTAATAACAACTTTTTTCAATATTAAAAGTAAATTTAAACTTTTTAAATTCAAAAATTAAATAGTTGCAGCCTTTGGTTTGCTTTTGGCGTTTCACTATCCAGTGCATCATCATTAATGTTTGAGACTTTTTAGAACTCTAAATGTGCATACTTCTTCTATAAAATCGTGTACAAACCCAGCAGCTCCGGTATTAAACCTGTAGAGAATGGAGGAAAATGTTGAAGCTGCATTTGGCCTGTTGGGAAAGCATTCACTGAGGAAGAGGACCATTGCTACAAGATTAAGATTAACCTTTTGTATCCCACTTTCAACCATTCTTTTGAAAACAAATTATGGTTTCAATGGTTTATCTTTGCAGGTTATAAGAGCAAGGAGGCAACGACAACAAGAGCAAGGATTGTCCTTTCACGATTCTGAGGTAATTTTAGCAAAAAAAAAAATTACCATTCAGTAAGCACCTCACTCATATAGAAGCATCATTACTGATTTTAAAATACAATGCATATGTATGAGATACTTCCAGTCTAATTTTGACATCTATTTTTTTTTTTTTTATATTATGTTACAAACATGTAGCAGGTATACAGTTTCTCTGCATATGTTGAATCTATTCCCAAAATAATAATCCTACCAAAAGATTAATATTCTTATGGGAAAACAGAAAAACTGGGAAGAAAAAGGTTGAGCGTTGTGGCCTATGGTTCCCAGGATAAACGTGCTACGATTCTTTGTTTAACACCTTCAACAAAAAGAAGCCCGCGGCAAACAACAGCAACAGTGGAACACTAAGTTGTAAAGAAGATAGTAGAAGCAGAGTTTTTTTAAAAGCTGAAAAGCTACTGGAATTCATTTCGTTTCCTGTACTGTAATAAAACGCTACTGCTCCCTAACCTCTCCCTTTAGATAGGGGGATGTTGGAGTGCTAGCATTCAACATGGCCATTAAATTGGTAATTGAAACCAATTGTGTAACACCCTGTAACAGCACCACCCCCTAAGTAGATTAGAACTCCATTCAACATGGGCCATTAAATTAGGTATTAAAACCAATTGTGTAAGCACCTGTAACAGGCCAAACCACTAAGTAGGGATTAAACTCAGCAATTAAAACATTAAATTCCGTTAACAGGGTGCAGGTGCACAATCGAGAGCCGGACGAGCATTTCGTGCCAGGGAGCCTCGGGCTTGAAATCAGCATTTTCGTCGGATCTCTCTAGTTGGATTTTGAGAAATCAAATGGTCTACCTTTGAGAATCAATATCTCCATTCACCCAATTAGTCCGTTTTGAGCGTACAATATATCAATGCTCCTTCCGTCTTAAACTTAACGAAGAATCCGAATCTACTTTGACCCCCGACCCAATCGGAAGTGGACCCACTGATAATTGTACCACAAAAATATCCACTTAATATGCCATTTTAAAGGCTAATTTTCTCCAACATCACCAAACCACTTCAAATATAAAAACAAGTGATCACCAGTATATGATCAAGTTTAAGTTAAAGCCTACGACGTTTGTAGTATACAATTTTTTTTCGCTTTAAAATACATCCGAGCTTTTTGTAATAAATGAGTTTGTATTTCAATCAATTACTATCAACCTAAACTGTATACCAATCAAGCCACCTTTTGGGTTTTCTAAAAATTGTGGGAATTGTTAATATACGCATAATTTAACACTTTGGCAGCCGCATTAATAACAATTTTTCAATAATTGAAGTAAATTTAAACCCCTTTTTAAATTCAAAAATTAAATAGTTGCAGCCTTTGGTTTGGCTTTTGCGTTTCACCCCTATCCAGTGCATAATCATTAATGTTTGGAGATTTTTAGAACTCCTATAATGTTGCATAACTTTTTCTTATAAATCGTGTACGAAACCCAGCAAGCTCAAACGGTATTAAACTGTAGAGAATGAGGAAAATGTTGAAGCCTGGCATTTGCCCTGTTGGGGCAGCATTCACGGAGGAAGAGGACGCATTGCTACAAAGATTAAGATTAACCTGTTGTATCCACTTTCAAACATTATTTTGAAAACAAATATGGTTTCAATGTTTATCTTTGCAGGTTATAAGAGCAAGGAGGCGACGCACACAAGAGGCCAAGGAGATTGTCTTTCCGACGATTCTGAGTAATTTAGCAAAAAAAAAAAATTGCATTCCAGTAAGCAGCCCTCTCCATATAGAAGCATCATTACTGATTTAAAAATACATGCATATGTAGAGAACCTTAGTCTAATTTTGACATCTATTTTTTTTTTTTATATTTATGTATAAGCAAAGACATGTACAGTATAACAGTTGCTCTGGCATATGTTGAATCTATTCAAAAAAATAATAATCCTACAAAAGATTAATATTCTTAGGGAAAAACAGAAAAACTGGAAAGAAAAAGGTTGAGCGTTGTGGCCTAGGTTCCCAGGATAAAACGTGGCTCGATTCTTTGTTTAAGCACCTTAACAAAGAACCCGGCAAACAAAAGCAAGCAGTGAAACACTAGTTTGGTAAAGAGATAGTAGCAAGCAGAGTTTTTAAACAGCTGAAAGCTCTGAATTCATTTCGTTTCTGTACTGATAAAATGCTACTGCTCTACCTCCTCTTTAATATGGTGATGTTGGCAAGTGCTAGCATTCAACATGGCCATTAAATGGTATTAAAACCAATTGTGTAGACACCTTGTAAACAGCCACCCACTCAAGTAGGATTAAACTCCCATTCAAACATGGCCATTAAATTGGTATTAAAACCCAATTGTGTAAACCCTGTAACCAGCGCACCCACTAAGTAGGATTGAAACTCCCAGAATTAAAACATTAATCCCGTAAGGGGTGCAGGTGCACACGAGAGCCGACGACATTCGTGCCCCAGGTAGGCCTCGGGCTTGAATCAAGCTTTTGCGATCTTCCTCTAGTTGGATTTTGAGAATCAAATGGGTCTACTTTGAGAATCGAATATTCCTCATTCAGC
>VALG01006116.1:0-21462 GCA_009835305.1 Ipomoea purpurea
TAGGGGAGAACTTTATTAAGGGTCATTGAAAAGGCTTGGGTAAACTTCCGGGTGCATGTGATGTGTCTGGACATGTCGGGGAAGTTTGATAGAGCAGATAGGTAGCATGAACTTCTCATGAGTCACCATTGCTTGTAATTAGGTAAAGGAAATTGGGTGGGTTTGTAAAGCAGATCTCTTAAAGTACTACCTTTTTTTTCCCATTTATGAATTCCATTGTGTTCATCGAGTAATCATGGACAACACGGCCAAGTCTTTGCAAAACTGGATACGCAATACTATATCGGGACCCGCAATTGGCAATACATTCAGATCTAAGTGGAAGGAGTTGCCTTGCATGATATATTGACACCCGATACACATACTGACATGTCAAAGTATCTCCGTTGCCAACATAGACTTTGAACAGGCTTAATTGGTGTTGTGGCCAACTGTAGCTTTTTGGCTATGGTGGGGTGTAAAAGTTATGCGTACTCCCACTATCGATCAATACCAGGAAATATTCTTGTTTATTTTTCCCATTAGTTCCAAAGAACGGGGACTACTCGGACCTGCGAGTGTATTGAGCATGGAGATGTTCACCTGTAACAACTTCACACTCCAGAAAGTTCTGTCTCATCAACCTCTTGGACTATCTCTTCTGTAGCATCATTCTTCATAAGTTCCAACTAATAAAAGAAAAAGCCCTCTGCAACGATGCCCAGGTGTGTACTTTTGATCACAATGGAAACACAACCCTTTGTCCTTTCTTCCTCGTATCTCAGCGGCGGTAAACTTCTTAATAGGTAGTGCTGGTGCAGGCGTCACATTCCGTGGCAGTGTTAGCAGAACATGGAACTTGAGGAATGCTGGTGTCCGAGGTTGCCTGTAACACCCCAGCTTTTCAAGACTTTTAAAACTTATAATAAAGGTAGAATCTTATTATATCCCAAGATATAAATACAAGCGTACGGGGTGCTATGCCACACCTGGACTAAAGAACCGAAGTGCACAAGCTAACTAACTAATATCCTCAAAGCGTAATTACGTAAACGTGGCACGCAGGCCAAAAACGAAAACTATCTACTTCTATACTTCAAGTTCTAGCGCGCTCCAGTGACTTAATCTTCTGTGCCTGAAAGCCAAATACATCTGTTCAGCGACAGATGCTGGTAACCACATCCAACGCGTTGAAATACAATACATATAGAGATATATATAAGATATACGAAAACCATTTTGAGCATGAAGATATATCCTACGAACTCTAGCTTTAAAACGGGGATGACTCGACAGATAAGGCTAGACACGCACCAACAGTTATAGCAAGCATATGCAGTTCACAACAGATAAGCAGATAAGGTAAGCATAAAATAGTCATAACCCAACATACAATCCCCAATTAAATCCCATGTCACATCCCCCAAGATACTCATAACCACAACTCATCCGATATCACAACACATAGCACATTTTGTTGGCGCACAAGGACCAATCGCATCCCATACATGAGGGTCAGCGCATATAGCTCTGACACGGCCCGCAGCACCTGCCCGTATCGCACACGGAGGGGTCGATCGCACCCGACCGATGAACCCGCAGCTCATCATAATGTTTTGATCGCAACCAAACAGTGGACCGCAGCCCAAGAGAATGTCATCTGACGCAGCCAAGGAAAAGGACGATAGCTCGTATAAAGAAATTTGATCGCAACCAAACGGTGGACCGAAAGGACCGCAGCCCAGGCAATCTGACCGCAGCCAGCTTCTGAACCGCAGCTCAGGAAACCAATACCGATCGCGACCGATTTGGGGTAACACACACACATAACACTACCAATGCACATGCAACCCACATTACACATTGGGAAGGGGGATAAAAACGTAAAACAACCTATGCGTGATCCAGTCACATTCTAAGAATGGTCCTAAGGGGTTCATACTCCTTCACCTAGGTCAACCGGGATATACGCAATTCAACTAGCATGCAATATTAATTATGACCTCATAAACTATTGACGGTACCGCGAAATATCAACTAGACATAGGCATCGAAACGGAGTCCGTTGGGCACCGACGGGGAACGGGGGAACATCAAACGGGATAAGTCGGGTCCGAATGGGAATGAAAATTTTCCAGCGGGTAGCCGGTGGGTGGGGGTCACCCGCCGGCTGCCTGCCGATTTTACTGTTCTGGGCAGCGGTTCGCCGCGGGCAGGCTGCCCGCCGCTGCTGCCCGTGCCGGCGACGGTTTCTCGGCCAGTGGTAGGTGGCAGGTCCCTACCACCACCTAAACCCCCCAACTGACTCTTTATCACACAATACTGCCCCGGGAACCGTTGTGGAACCCGAAACCATGCTTAGACACCTTACAGAGCAATTACGACAACACATACAAATATTGACCGGATAATACGATTAACGAACGGCACATAACCTAACTGTTTTCTAATTATATCACGCCAACTGCGATTTTCTCCACCCGATACCAAGAACTAATACCATACGATACAACCTAGGTTCTAAATCACTATTTATATTCAACTAGAAACGAATTCGTTTCTAATTTGCAAGATTCGGTAAGAACAACACTAAGCATCAGAACCATCGAACACAATTCATCAAGAACATCACATAATCATCAGAATTCATATATCATCAAGAACATCATAATTATCAAGAAACTCCCAATATCAAGATTATCAAGATCCCTCATGGATCATCATTCAAATCAATAATAATAATCATCATAATCTTCGCCATTTCACAATAATATGGGGGAAACCCTAAGGGGGAAATCATAGCTATGAAAATAGGTTTTGTTGAGACATGGGTTACCTCTTAGCCTTAATTAATTCCTTGGCTATGAAGGATCTTTCTTTAAGCTTTCTTGATTTCTTGATTTCTCCTAGGGAATTCTTGGAGCTCTTTGGGTGGTGAGAGATTATTGTGGTGGGAATTCTAATGCTTCTAAGTTCCCTATTTATATGCTATGGGGTCTTAATCTCTCCTAGGATTAGGGATTGGGCTTAGGGATGGGGCCATGACCCATGGTGGTGCTTAATGCTAAATTAATCATTTGTTTATTTTCTTTTCTTTTTGGGTAGATGGTTATATTATTAATTGGTTTAATGGAACTCTAACAGGGTGTTAATTGCCACCGATGTTCTCCTAACATGGTCTGCAACCGTGGGTTTCCTCGTTACATACAGGTTTCAGCAGAATCTCTGCATGTCAGGCTTCATGAGCATTAGCAATCTGAATGTAGCAACAAATGTGCAGCCACTGACCATCTACCAATCCCTCTTCAGGTAGGTTTTAGACATCCCAATGTGTGTTAGGAGACCAGCTGGGCCTCCAGACACACCCAGTGCTAGGCCCTGACATTAATACTTTTCAACCTGACTTGAAACTCCATTACGTCCCATTTGTGTGATTTTGCAATTCGGCGAGAGCAGGTCTTTCTATTGGCTAGACCCCGAATCGTTGTTCAATGTTTTCAAGGAATTCGTGCAACCGTTGGAATTATGCGATTGCTTCTTCATCACGATACCATTCAGAGGCGTCTCCTCCTAAAATAAATCTCGCCATTTTGCAGGCGGTGAGGGTTCGGTGTTTGGTGAAGTTAAATACCTCTGAATCTGGAAGGTCCATCGCTGGGTGTAAACACCCCGTGTTACGACCTTCACCCCGGATTATTAATTAATTAATCCGTTAATAATAATTAAATATGATTTAATTCGGTTAGGTTTCCCTTTAATTAATTAATAAGGTCCACCACGTACCGTGGACCCTTGCCTAAATTAGAGCCTTAAGCCTATTAGGAATAAAGAATGTGAAGCTTTTACTATTCGGATTCTAACTAGGAATCCTAGACCTAGTTATCTATTAGGAATAAAGGAAGTACAGCATTTACTATTTAGATTATGATTGGATCTCTTTAATTAATTAATATGGTCCAATATGGACCATGGACCTTATCCCTAAAACAAGCCCTTAGTCCTATAAGGAATAGGATTAGTAAACCCATACCATTCAGGCCTAATTAGGAGTCTTAAATATATAAATAGGGATATAGGAGGCACCTAGATCTTTCACCCACAATAATCTCTCACCACCCAAGAAGTTCCAAGAATTCCCTTAGGAGAATCAAGAAGAAGAAGCATAAAGAAAGACCCTTCATAAAGCCAAGGAATTAATTAAGCTAAGAGGCAACCCATGTCTCAACAAAAAAACATATTTCATTAGTTCGCACCTGTAAGCACCCCAGATTTTTTAAGACTTTTTAAAAGCTTATAAATAAAGGTAATATCTCATTAAATCCCAAATATAATAAAGTGTATGGGGTGCTATGCCACACCTGGGCTAGAGAACCCAAGTGCACAGGCAGTCTACCTACTATCCTCAAAAGTAAATGATAACATGGCACGCAGGCCGAAAGGGAAACTACACTATTTCTACCTCCGAGCTAGCGCGCTCCAGCTGCTTAGTCTTCTGTGCCTGAAAGCCAAATATATCTGTTCAGCGAGAGATGCTGGTAACCCACTCCAACGCGTTGAAATACAATACATATAGCATATATATAGATATATAAAGAAACCATTTGAGCATGAAGATATATCCTACGAATCTAGCTTTAAAACCGGGGATGACTCGACAGTTAAAGCCAGACACAAAGCATTGTTTATAACAGTCATAAGCAGTTCACAATAGATAAGGCAATTAGGTAAGCATAACCGAATAGTCATAACTCAACATAAACAGTCTTAACATAATCTTCCGTCACATCTATCAAGATAGTCATAACCACAATTCTTCCACCTCAACACGTAGCACACTTTGTTGGCGCCACAGACCAATCGCATGCCCATACATGAGGGTCAGCGCATATAGCTCTGACACGGCCCCGCAGCACCCTGCCCGTATCCACACGGAGGAATCATTGGCTTTGGCTCCCAATGACCAAAGCCCATAAGAACGTGCACTCTGACTGTAGCAGGAAACCCATCTGACTACAGCCGGCCTCCCGAACCCTTGTTCAGGAGGTGGCATCTGATTGCAGTCAGGAATTCCCATCTGACTACAACCAGCTTCTGGGCTGCCCAGGATAACGTCATCTGACTGCAGCCAGGAAACCCATCTGATACAGCCAGCTTCCGAACCCTTTTGTTCGGGAAACCAATCCGATCCTTTACCGAATTGGCAACACACACACATAACACATAGCAAGCACATGCAACCACATTACACGTTGGGAGGGAATACGACGTATAAAATAACCTATGCGTGATCCATCACCAACTAGGAATTGCCTAACGGGGGTTCATACTTCTTCCACCTAGGTCGACGGGATACCAATTCACTAGCATGCAATATAATAGACTCACAAACCTACGAACGGTACCCGAAATATCAAACTAGACATCGGCACGATAAACGGGGGTCCGTTGGGACACCACGGGATCGGGGGAAACATCAAACGGGGAGCCGGGGTCCCGAGGGGGACATTTCCAGCGGGTAAGCCGGTGGGTGGGGTCACCCGCCGCTGCCCGCCGGAACAGTAATTTCCGGGCAGCGGGTTGCCGGTGGGCAGCTGCCGCCCGCCGGCTGCCCGCTGCCCAAATAGTAAGTTTGGCCGTGGTAGGTGGCGGGTCCCCTACCCCCCCCCACCTACCCCCCACTGACTCTTTTCACACTTTTTCGCCGGGAACCGATGTGGAACCCGAAACCATGCTTAGACACTTTACAACGCAATTAACGACACCACGTAGACAATTTAACGGATCAAATACGAAGAACGAACGACACATATCCTATCATGCTTTTCTAAATATAATCAACCCCAAACATGCGATTTCCCACCGATAATCCAAGAATAACATCATACGATATAACCTAGGGTTCTAATCACTTTTATAACAAGAATACGATTCGTCTTCTAATTGCAAGATTCGGTAAGACAACACAAACATCAAGGATACCAATTAATCATCAAGAACATCATAATCATCAAGAACACATAATCATCATGATCATATAATCATCAAGAACATCCCAATTAATCAAAGAACATCATAATTATCAAGAAACTCCCAATACCAAGATTATCAAGATTCCCATGGAATCATCAAATCAACATCAATAATAATCACATAATTTCGCCATTCACAATAATATGGGGAAACCCTAAGGGGAAATTCATAGCTATGAAAATAGGTTTTGTTGAGACATGGGTTACCTCTTAGCCTTAATTAATTCCTTGGCTATGAAGGATCTTTCTTTAAGCTTTCTTGATTTCTTGATTTCTCCTAGGGAATTCTTGGAGCTCTTTGGGTGGTGTAGAGATTATTGTGGTGGGAATTCTGGGTGCCTTCTAAGTTTCCTATTATATATATTTAAGACTCCTAATTAGTGGTCTAAATAATATGGGTTAACTAATTCTTATAGGACTAAGAGTCCATGATTCCTCATTGGACGCATAAATTAAATTAAAGCGGAATCTAATATATAATCTTAAATAGTAAAGAGGCCCTACTTCTTTTATTCCTAATAGGGTGAACTAGGTCAGATTCCTGGTTAGAATTCGAATAAATAAAAGGGTTTATGTTCGCACTGTTAATTTTTTTGACAAATCATTTTTTTTGAACGAAAACGAAACCAAATCCATTAATGACTTAACAAAATCGAGATACAAGCAGGTGGGATATCAGTCCACACCCTAGAATCAGCCGTAGAATCGGTTGCCCGAGCAAGTTCGTGAGCCACGCAATTCGCTGATCTCTTGACATGGGAAACACTGACGTTCCCAATGTCTTTAGCAATCGACACGCATTGCTTTACAATTAAACCGACATAAAAAAAATCTGAAATACAAGAATTAAAAGCCTTGCAAAAATTTAAATAATTTGATTCAAAGATAATGTTCCGTTCTGGTCGAGTTTTCAGCCAAGACAAAGCCTCTTTAGCAGCTAGAGTCTCAGCCACGTATGGGTCCTTCATCCCATTCAGCTTTCCACTTCCCGCTGCAACAAAACGTCCATCATGATCGCGTAACACAGCTCCATAATGTGCATCGTTCCCAAATAAGGCCGCGTCAACATTACATTTTATAAAATTCCTTGGCGGAGGGGACCAAACTGTAGCTTGGTGCTGATCATTAATCCACGCTTTTGGGTGAATATATGCATCCTTCCAAGTTGCCTGTAACCTCTCCATAAGCATACGCGATGTACTGACTGACGGAGGATTGTTTTGCCACACAGCTTCATTACGCGCTTGCCAAATAATCCAAAATCCAGCAGCTAGCTTCACTGCATCCTCCTGAGTCGAATGCCCAATAATAGAATCCAGCCAGCTAAACACGCTTTGTCCCTGTAGAGGGTCTACATTTATCCAGAGCTCCTGCGCAAAAAACACAAGAGCCGAACACATGCTCAACTGTTTCCGTCACAGCACCACACATAGGACAACCCCCACCGATCCAAACATGTTTAGAACGAAGGTTGTCACGCACAGGCAGAATATTACATGTGCAGCACCACAAAAGATTTTTTACCTTTGGTGGTATTGGCAACGACCATAATGCAGTCCAAGCCTTGAACTCGTGCCCATCTCCATGGCTTACCTCCTCCGTAATCAACATGTATCCATGCTTGACTGTATATATACCTCGAATATCTCCTACCCACCGCCAGCAGTCCCGAAATTGGGCATTCACTGGGGTCGCAAAGGATGTTCAGTAACATCATCCGGTAGAAAAATGTCGTGAATAATTGCTTCATCCCACCGCCCCTGATCATCCAGAAGATTATGCACTGTAGCCTCCTTTAATTCCTCCACGCAAGGAGTGACTAAAGATATAGTTGTTGTTCCCGCGATCCAGTCCCATCCCCAAACTTTTAGTGTCACGCCCGTCACCAATCCGTCGGGCCACACCCTTGTGCAAAATCGGCTGTCCGGCTAGGATACTACGCCATATATAGCTTGGATTTCCTCCCAACTTGGCTTCCATAAAATCCGTTTTTGGATAATACTTTGCCTTCATCACACGGGAGACCAACGAGTCGGGATGCACTAGGAGACGCCAACTTTGCTTGGCTAAGAGGGCAAGATTGAACTCGTGGAGTTTTTTGAAGCCGAGTCCACCCTTCGTTTTTGGCACACACATCCTATCCCAGCTCAGCCAATGGATACCTCTGTCCCTGTTCCTCCACCACCCCACCAATAACGATTGACATTTTCTCCAATGTATCACAGACACGCAGCGTAATAAAAAGACCGACATGGTAAAAATATGGAGTGATTGAGCAATGCTCTTGAGAAGAACTTCTTTACCTGCACGTGAGAGTAATCTATTTTGCCAAGACCTGATCCGTGCACGGATCCTTTCTTCCACATACCGGAATACGGCAGTTTTATTTCAGCCCAGCATTGACGGGAGACCCAGATATACGGCCTAGTTCACCGCTTCATGTATCCCGATAAGATCGGAGACTAAAGTTCCGAGTAGATTCTCGCCGTGTTACAACTGTACACCGCACTGGATTTATCAAAATTGATAAGTGTCCGGATGCCTTGTTTAATTATCAAGCCACGCTTTGATGATTAAAGCCTCCTGTTCGTTGCCCTGAAAAAAAGTAAGCTATCGTCAGCAAAAAATAAGTGAGTGTGGCCGGAGCTCCCGCGCCACCCTCACCCCATGAATTCACCCCTTGCTTCTGCCTGTTCAAAGGACGGTTAGTCCTTCAGCACATATAATGAAAAGATACAGGGATAACGGATCACCCTGCGAATGCCCCGAGAAGGGCAAATTCGCCCCACATTTTCCCCATTCACTAGATTTGAGTAGCTCACTGTGTTAACACACAACATACCAAATTCCACCCATCCCCTCTCAAAGCCCAAGCCCTCAACATCCCTTCGAGAAAATCCCATTCCATCCTGTCATAGGCCTTGGCCATGTCCAACTTTAAAGCAGCCCAACCCTGAGCCCCACTCGTTTTCCACGTAAGAAATGACCAATTTCCCCGGCCAAAATGATATTGTCCGTAAGTAATCGGTCAGGTACGAAGGCACTTGAGATTGGGAACACTTGGATTGGAAACACCCAACCCCTTTCATCCTATTGGCGATCATTTTGCCAGCACTTTGTAAACCACGTTACAAAGCGCGATTTGCCGAAGGTCCGAGACCATTTCAGGAACAGATTTTTTCGGGATAAGAACGATGTTTGCATCGTTCAATCCCGGCGGGAAGCATTTCTGTCCACACATGATGATGAACGTGTTAAATCATGCCCTATCAGTGGCCAAAACGTTGGAAAAATGCCGGGTCATGCCGTCTGGCCTGGGTGATTTTCTGGGGCCATATCAAAGAGGGCAGTTTTAACATCCGTGATTGTGAAGGGGAGTGACATAGGAGATGTCATCTCAGTTGTAACTCTTTCCCGAACACTATCAAAAGGGAGGCACACGTGGTGCTGGTACAGAAAATGTTAGGATAATACCTGGAGATTTTGTGTTTCATTGCTGGCCCTTCGGCCAAGTCCCCAGTTCTGAACTTTGACGCGCACGAGCAGATTGTGTCGTCGGCGAGCAGTAGTCGATCGATGAAAAAATTTTGTATTTGCATCCCCCTGTTTTAACCAGAGCTGCTTGGACCGTTGTTTCCAGAAAATCTCCTCGGCTTTCAGAAGTCTCTCTAGTTCATGCTCTGCCGCTAAAAATTGCTCTACAGCAATGGGATCACGATCCTCTTTTAATTGCTCCAGGAGTCGTTTTAGATTTTTAATGCGGCCACCAAAATGTTTGTTATATTCCCCGCCCCACTGCCAGAGCCGGGCCCCGCAATCTGCTAGCCTTTGTTGAAAGTCCATGTCTCTGGACATCCGCCATGCTTCACCCACCACCTTCGTGCACCAGTCTTCCAGTAACCATGCGTTCTCGAACCTGAAAGCACGATTGGCTGACCGCTCGGGGCCCTTGAAGAGGTCCACCATAATTGCCCGATGATCAGAAGAATGAGTGTAGAAATTCTTAACCAGTGCTTGGTAATGAATCTCCAGCCAATCCACCGTTGCCACGGCCGTGTCCAACCTGTCCTCCACCCAATTCTCCGTTCCCCGGCCTTTCTCCCATGTAAACCTGCTTCCTGTCATTCCTAAATCCACAAGCTCGCAATCGCCTAAAGCATCATTAAACCCTTCAATTAGAGCCGCCAGATGAGCGTGATTACCTTTTTTTCCGAGAGACAAGTAATGTCATTAAAATCTCCAACGACAAGCCAAGGCAATGTTGATCGAGCCTTAAGATGTCGTAGGAGATCCCAAGTTACTTGTCGTTGTGTTCTGTCCGATTCCCCATAAAAACCGGTTAAGCGCTACGCCGGTTGCCCAGGTAACTTTATCTCCATGTCAATATGGTTATTTGAATAGCTTAGTACCGAAGCCTTATTCGTATCCATCCAAAAGAAAGCAAGACCTCCCCCGAGGCCGACGCGTTCCACACACAATTTACTATCAAAACCCATATGTATTCATACTGTCTCCATCTGATCTTCTGTCGCCTTTGTTTCCATTAAAATCACAAATTCGGGTCGCTATTTGGACACCATGTCCAAAAGTTCGCGAACTGTCCGGGTGCCACTCGTAGCCCGACAGTTCCAACTAAGAAGACTCATTGGTTTCGGCGAGCCTGGTCTGCCAGACTCGCCATTCCCTGTTGTTTCAGACCTTCTAACATCGTCACATCCTCTCCAGTCACTCTCTCTGTTTTCGCAACTTCTTCACGGCGTCGTTTCAGATCACCCTGTATGCCATCAGACTCCTCCATCGCCATAACGCGTGGCCGGGGAGGCCCAGCCGCCAGGGGTGTTCGTAGCCGTCACGGAGCTCGTCGTTGGGGAGAGAAGCCACTTTCCCCAATCGGTTTGACCTGCCTTCGTGGTCCTGCTCGCATCCAAGCCCCAAATGGGAAGGCCTCAGGTAGCACCCCCTCCTCATAAACTGTCTTACAAAATTTGTCCGAAATGGCCGATGCCCCACAACAATAACATAACGTACCCAAACCTCTCGTATTTGAAAGAAGATCCACTGTGTTGAGCCATCTCGTCTCGTTAATTTCATACGTCTCCTGAGAGGTGTCGCTATGGACATACGCACCGTTAATTCTGTAATAACTCTTCCATGTGCCCCCAAAATTGAGGGGGTCTGCCGCGATGAAAGCTCCAATCTAATCGCGATCGTAGCAATAAATTCTTGGAGCATACATAGCTGGCAGCCCGTGGACTTGAACCCAGAATGGGACGGAATGCAAATCGATCTCCTCCGGCGAGCCCAATCGGCACCTTCTCGCAAACCAGCAGATTATTGTCAAAGGACCAGGGCCCATCGTCTATTATGCGTTGGAGATCTTTTGGGTGAGGGAACTGAAACAGGAACAGATCATCCCACAACGCAACTGCATACATTCCCATCACAGGACGCCATACGACGCCATAGTGTGTTGCATGTGTTCAAAACGGTATGGCGATCGGTAAGAAATCAACCAACCAGATTATTTTGGATCGCATCATCAGGAATCGCTTGCACTTCGGCGCTGCTAGACCGTCTACCACTCCGCTGCCAGAGAGAGATCGGCGCATTGTTTTTCCAATTGATGAATATCCATTAGGCTTGGGTGAGTGAATCGGCGATAATAGCAGAGATGCGTAGAGCAATCAATAGATACATTCTCCATGAAAACAACCTGATATAAAAACCCTAGATCACTAAGGAGTGCACTCCCTCACGATGGAGAGAGAGGTCCACTATCGGAGTCTGATCGGAATCACGATCGGGAAAACCGAAAATTGCGGAGCACTTTCAAGAGTCGGAAGATTTTTCCTAGTAACTTAAGTTCATTGATCGTGTAAGTTAATTTAAACAAATTTAGCCTCTTAATTGTCTATAATGTTACACTTTTAATCCTTATTGTTATAATACTCCATCTGTCTTATTTTATCTATCCTACTTACTATTTATTGTCAAACCAACTATTTCTTCTTAGTTTATTTTCTTTAGTATTGTTTAATTATTTTTAAATTTAATTTTTTGTATTTAATAGTATTTTAGTGTAATTTTAATTCTAAATATATAAATTTTATAAATTAGTACTAAACTTAATATTATGAAAAATTGGATTAAAATTTACTTCAGTCAAACCTACCATCCCAAAACTTGGGCAAATTAAATTTTCAAGAGAAGAGTACTGAGAAATGGCACTTCTATACAATTGACATGGAATAACAGGCTAGAAAAATTTTTTGTTACATTCTAGAATCTACAGAACAAACATACATAACCAAATGCGGTTGCACAAAATTCACTACACATCACAAACCAAAAACTATTTTACACTAGCAAAAAATGAAAAAGAATGACAAGAGGAAAAAGAAAAATCAAAATTACCTTGGTTAAATGCGAATGCCTTCATCTTGTTAGTGGTTCTGTGAGTTAGAAAACCTCCAATTGTGGTTTCCCATTTTCAGAGGTTGTTGCCACTCCCTTCTCTCTAAGTCTAAGCTGATGTATATAGCACAACGTAAAGCAAGCTTGGTTGAATTGAGCAGGAATCTCAAGTGCATATACTAAAAATTGAGCTGGGAATGTGCCTTTTTGTTGTCCCCGGGCATATGTGATCTAGCTTCACTAGTTTACCCCTCGATCCTTGGATATCAAGGCAATCCTTTGCTTAACACTCTCTGATCGGAGGGTTTCTCCTTTTAACCCCAACTGAAATTCAGAAAAGGGTACTCATAAAGTCTAATTGGAACAAAATTTTAGCCCACAGGCAAGTTTTGTGTCACTAGATTCTTTTATTTGATTATCATAAAGTCTCAGTTGAGTCTAATTGAATAAATTTTGTCTACATGCAAGTTTTATGTCACTGGATTCGTCTGTTTAAATTGATGATCAAGATAAAATTTTACCATACCAATTTTAAATTTATAACTTTTAAGGCCAGTTATAATTCTATGTCCATGGGTTGCATTGGCAACACATGTATTTTGTTAACCTCCAAATCTTTAGTAACTTGAAATTGTTACTGTATGTGGCTTACTTGGTTTTTCAGCCCAACAACAGTAGAGATTTTGAATTTAGACATGATATACTTTTGGATCCTTATATTGGAATTGTACATTTTTAGTCAAATTTCAACCAAAGCAATTTAATTTGTTTAAGTAATTGAAAATCGTGTCTGTTATATGTACATATTTAACATGTCCAACTATGATGGAGAATTATAATCCTTATTAAATTAGTTGGACTTGAGGATCATTAGTGTGTATATCGTTTATGTTCAAGAATAACTTTATTAGTGGGAGTAATGTTTGATCAGTGGGAGTGATCATTTGAAAAGATCCAATAAGATACCCCATTTGATAAGTGGAATGATCATTTTAAAAGATCATTAAAGATGTCTCACTTCAAGATTGCTTCACTTCAAGGATAAGACACATTGCCTTGTTATTATAAAATCAATATAGTTCAAATTGTTGAACTACAAGTTGTGCAACATAATTCTGAAAATGTTGTAACAACATTAATAGTTTTTATCATAACAATGACATTAAATTTATGGTGAACTATCCGAGTTGAATTCTTCAGCATTTATTGGAGTCTTTAGTCTCATCAAATTGATCCTGGGCCATTAAGATTTTAAAAGGCTCAAAAATTCAATGTTGAGAGAAATAAAGCAAGCAAGACTCATGATGTTGGTTTCATTAGATGAATCTTGAGGATTTTGGTTATGTTGATACAATATTTTATGTTTCATAAAGTTACATTGATAAATCCTCGTTATTGCTTCTCTGGCATGAAGTTGGGTTCCTTTTATTTTAGAGATTATTTATAAGGTGTATGTTTAACGTTCCATTTTGGGTTAGACTCGTAGATTTGTTATCTAAGCGTTAGATATGGACTACTCAATTCTTTGCCTAAAGATTAATCAAGAGTGAGTGACAGAAGTGTCTAGAAAACTTAGCTGTCAACGATATTAAAGAAATGATTAGTCATGATATATTAGCATTTTGCTATAGTATCGATCCCACTTAAGGCATGCTTAGATTTTAGGGATCATACAGGATACATGGAAACTTTTATGTACTATATTGTACTACATATGTTGACCTCCATGTAAATTTGGATGGTTTCTCCTATGGTTATGTGCATATTTATTGAGAATATCCTGAGGTTGACAAGAATAAACGTAGACTTATCAAAAGGATCTGATTTGGGAATTGAATGCTGTGTGATGCATAGATGGTATTATCACACTTTAATTTAGAGACACACACTATGATTCATGTTTTTGATCTTAAAAGGTTTGTGCAATACTCTACATCAAGTGAAAATTGTACATTTTCCATTATATTGTACAAATGAAGTTGCAGTTTACTAGGCAAATTTAGTCATTGCGCCAATAATTAGTTTTTGATAACTATCTTAATCGAATGAATATAGTTTATTCATTAAGTTTATATCACATAAGGACTTATTAGAGAGAAAGTTACATTGTAACATAAGTGAATACTTAAAATTAAATGACTATCTCTATTGTTCATGTTTTTTGCTTTTTTGAGTTAAACTTGCACCAAGTGGGAATGTAAACATTTTCCATTATGTCCATTAAGTGGTGCAAGTTAATAGGCTTTATGCCACAAGTTTGTTTTGAAACGTAAGTAACAGTTTCGTTACTTAACCTATAAATGGCAGTAGCTAGGTTATTATACTACGTATGGTCATCAGTGGCGGAGCCACCTTTGCTCCAGGGGCCTGCCCACCTCCCCCCCCCCCAAAATTTTCTCTCTTTTTAGTAGTATGCAACCAGGGGCTTGGCTTCCAAAGAAATATAAAATTTTATAGTATATAATATTATTTTGTGCGTTATGCTGTGAGAACGTGTTAGGTGGGTACAACTCCATTCTAAATTTCTATACTGTAGATTAATAAATTTAACTTTAAATTTATAATTTCTAAATCGTAGATTCATAATTTAACAGTAGATTAATATTATATATGCAAATTATTCTAATATCTGTGATCATAATTTCCGTACTATAAAAGTTCATAATTCTAAACTGTATGTATCACATTATGAACATATAGTTCTCTGATTTGTGAAACGAGTTCAACAATTTGAATCACAGTATAAATTTTATGAATATCTATAGTATAAAATTATGAATCTGACATATAGAATTCAGATATGAAACTACGCCCACCTGTCCACCTTGTAAGTGGCACGTGCTCACGCCATAATTTTTTAGGTTGTTTTATTCAACCATCAAACAGAAAGAAACAGCAGTATCACCTTTTCTTTCAATTTTCAAGACTGAATCTATAGGTATTTAATTTCTTTTTATTTTAAGTCGTAGATTTATTTAACATGAATTATTCTTATTATTGGAGATTGTTATTTGTTCCCAAACAAAAAGTATAGATTGTATTAAAATGTAGCGCTAACCTTCTTCGTTTTCCTTAGTTATGAAACACCGATCGGTGAAATCGAACTACGAGCGAGGCTACGAACTGGATCTCTCTTTTGTGAGTTGGCGCGCCCACGCACCAATAATCCGCTGGCTCGCCACTGATGTATCCTCACTGCTGGCTCCTTGTGACTTGATTCTACACCATAGTTAACGAGAGATCAAGTAGTAGAAAAGACTCATTTACTTACGTTTTGTAAGCAATACAACGAAAATTACAATTATGGCTAGAGATGCTTGATCATATGTCGCTATCAAAGTTAGATTACATGTAGTAGTAATGTTTATTGCATATTTTAACAGATATTTCTAGTCAAATCAATTTAACTATTAAATCAATGTTTGAATTCATGTTTTACATCGTCTCATTGCGACTTTATTTGATTTTACGATCTATTATAATTTATTCAAATTCAAACAACTATAACATTTCATATATTCGTGCTAAATTTGTAATAATATATGTTAAAAACATTTTAATGTATGGATTTAGCTATAGAGCAATATTTACATATAGATCATAATTTATCTAATTGTAGATTAAAATAATGAGATAAAAAATTACTTTTTAACCAAATTTTATGTATATTGACAAATTTTTTTTTCATAATCATTGAATGTTATATCTTTTATATTGAAATTGCTATTATTGATATAACAATTATAAATTATGATATTAAGATTTTTTTGTGTACCCAATGTGTTCCGATGTTCTCTTATCCGTGTAACGGTCAGGTGACACCCGTGCGCTCCGGGAGCACAGAATCTGGCAAGGAGATTGTACTGTGGAATCAAAACCCGGGTTATCCCGAAATTCCTCCCCACAAGAGAATAAGTGCCAAGTTGGCATTTAATTATATATATTAAGGTTACATTCATGTATAAAAATGACAATTTTCGTGACTAACATTAGAATGTGAAATTTGGTGAACATAGTACAAATATAATTTGCCACATCTAGTCATAGAGAGAATAGAGTAGAAGCATCCTGGCAAATTATGCCCTGGAAACGTGTTCACCATGAATGGTGAATACGGGTCCAAACGGCGCGTTTTTACGTTAAAAAAAATTCTTAATGTGGTGAGATTATGAATTTTCTGTTATGAGATTATGAATGTACTTTAAATTCATAATCTCATAACAAAATTTATAATCGCATAAAAGAACATTTATAATTATGATTTCGTTATGATAATTATGAATTTACGCCATGTAATTATGAATTTCTTAAATTATATCTTATAACAGAAATTGATAAT
Organism: Ipomoea purpurea; assembly: GCA_009835305.1. NCBI lineage: Eukaryota > Viridiplantae > Streptophyta > Magnoliopsida > Solanales > Convolvulaceae > Ipomoea > Ipomoea purpurea. The sequence continues at coordinate 16,762 of VALG01006116.1, forward strand.
TTATAACAGAAATTCATCAATCGCATAAAGAAAACTTTATTAATTATGAATTTCTGTTATGAAATATGAATTTTACGTAACTTCATTATTATAACGAAAATTCATTCAGAATTGATAAGCTTAATTTGAAGAACTTGGCTATAGAGGAGCACCATGGTTTCAGACGGAATGTGTAGCATGTGCAAAGTGAATGTGCAAGCATTGATTTCATAATTATGAATATCCGAATCATTGCTCACCTCAAATTAAAGTGAAACCGCGAAATGTGAAAATGAAGAAGAAAAGTCACACGATAATTAAGAAAAAAGAAAAAAAAAGATAACGGTGCACTAACATCGTTGAGGACCATGTTCACCATGGATGGTGAACACGTTTTCCATGGCATAACGATTGCAGCATCCTTTATCAAAATTGATAAGCTCAGAACTTAAGAGCTTTTTGAGGTCCAGACCATAATTTATTACAGTATATATTACAATTTCTCTTCTACTATGAAATTTGCCTCAATGATTTGATGTTAGCAACATTTTTTATTCAAATTTTGAGGATACCAAATGATTAGAATTTTAGACCACAAACTCATTTTATTTTTCTAGACTTAGAGTTATTCTAACAATCTTCACCTAGTCCGAATAGTAACGAGAAGTCAAAATTCAATAATAATCAATTAGAATGATAATTCGAAATGGTTACATTTCAATTAGTCATACCAGAATAGTTACTCGAGTGTTATTTTTTGAGAGTCAAAGAAGACTTCAAAGATAAAGATCTAAAGACTGAAGACTTAAGACTACAAGATGAAAGGTTGCAAGGATAAATGGTGGAAGGGCCTACCTTTCAAAGTAATAAGAAAAATGAATGGTAATAAGGACAATTTTCGTACTAAAGGTTGCAAAGATCAAATATACGGAAGGACCTACTTTTCGAGGACCTACTTTTTGAGGGTAAGAAGGGATGAATGGTAAAGTTACCATTTTATCTGAGAGTTTAAGTTTGAAGACGTTAACCTAGTTAACCATTTGTAATAAACTGCTCGAGAATTCTCTGAGCCAACATTCGGTACCTTAAACTGAGTGAATGTATCAATTGAATAAAGAGCCTAGGAACACATCCAAGGAAAATTTCTCCTTAAAAAGTCGTGACTTTTTGCAGATACAAAAGAATGTTAAGTTTACACAATAGCGTTCAACGGCTAGTAAAATCTGTACACTCCGTACCTTTGGACCTCCGTTAGTTCTACTACTGGTTAATATTGGTGAATGTTTCTCAGCAATGATCAGTTTTAACACTGCACCTATAATCCCTCTTCAGCGAATTGAGAAAAGGTGTCAGTCTCCTGGAAAACTACTAAGTGCTTAAATAAAACTAAGCCGGAAATCACACTACTTTGGCATTAGTGAATAAGAGAAAGCAGAAAAAAACTCAAAGCTAGCATTGATTTCCAAGGGTGTACTGGCCCACCTACATGTATGAAGGATCTATCATGAAAAGCACAGGTTCCTCGTGGGAAAGAGATATTTGTTAAAAGTTGTAACTGCCTACTTGGTAGAAGTAAAGAGCCATAGGTAAATTGCGTTAGTTTGAAAATCGAGCTACTACAAAAAGGATTTAATGTCGCAATATTTTTCTCTCATTTAACGTCGGTTTTCATTCGACGCATCCTTCTAACGTAGTATATTCGCGTCGTATATTTTTTTTTTAGGTTAAAACAATTACACTTGACGACGTTGCTAATTAGTATAATAGCTGACATGTAGTTTAAAAAAATCTAAGTAAATAGTATGGTCAATCTTTTTAGTAAAGGCGAACGTCGCTATTATTTTTATTAGAACATTTCTCATTAATCTAATACTTATTATTCGCGTGTGATCATTTTTAGTCCGCCTTCAAGCAAAATCGCTGAAATATGTTAATACAAAGACATTTCAATGTTTATATACAAAGTAAGTTGAATCGTACCGCTATGTTTTTATGTTAATTTTTAAAAAAAAAAATTCATAGTTGAAGACCGAAAATCGTTTGTATTTAAACTATTTTTTTAGTAAATAACCAAAAATGGTCATGCGAAATAATCTATTAATGCCAAAAGTGATAATTCTAATAAAAAAAGACATGACGTTATTTTAATTGTTATTCCTATAATCATTCTTAGGACAAAATGGAAATAACTCTTACTTTTTAGGATACTAAAATTCAGGTTCAAGCTCTCTGTTGTAGTTTGAATGTTCATTTTTGTTGATTATGAAATCAATTTTATTGATTATTACTATAACTAACCGGGGAAGACGTGTGGGGTGATAGGTTAGAACAGGGAAGCTTCGTCCCTGGTTATCTAGAAAATGTGGGGTTGATCAATGAACACTACATGGATGTATAGGAAATGCTGCCAGCGGGGCCCCCTCGGGGGGGGGGACTCTAGTCCAGGGGCTACTTTATTTGCCACTCGTAGTCATTAGTAGACAAGTTAGGACTAGGACGGACTCCACGGAGTCTTCTTGCTTTAACAAAACGCGACTAGCCTAGAAATCTTCGAGCGTTTGTGACGGTCCTACACTACACATTTTTACTATAGACAATTCTCTGGAGACTAGAAAATTTCCCCACGAATGATGGTTTAGCAATATTTAAGCTCGTATTCCTTATAAATTACTGGAACCTGTTCATCATTTTGCTTAAGTTCCGATTCAGGAGTATAGGATACAGTTCCTAACCCTTGGGCAGATATTATAAGGGTAGCGCTAAAAGGTATACGTATCATTCAAAGAAAGAAAAAAAAAAAAAAAATAAAACCAAAAGTTGAGGAGAGGGAGAGGAAAAGTGTCAGTCGATTGGAGACACAGCGGGACCATTCCAAACCTCTCGGCGGAAGTCTTCAGCAGATAGAGCGTACGGAGGATGGCGCGTCCCGTATCAGACGACGGAGGCTACCGCCCACAGCCGGAGAAAACCATGTTCTTTTGGTGCCGGCGGGGTATCTATCAGAAGCAGCAGTATCGACGTACCCATAACCAAATGCGGTTGGCAAAAACCCTACCGTCAACATACCGCCAACAACTATTCGTTACATGAAGCAACAGATGACCAACGGGAGAGCGCAGAGAGAAAAGACCAATCAGTGAGGCGGAGCGTACCTGCTTAACGACCCATGCGAGATCATTATTCTGTAGTGTCTTGTCAGAGTAGAAAACCTCAATCTGCGTTTCCATTTTCAGAGGTTGTGCAGCTCCCTCTCTCTCTAAAGGTGCTAAGCTAAGTTGCTAGTATAGCACAACGTAAACAGCAGGTGTTGATTGAGAGGATATCCAAGGCACTTATACTAAAAACGATTGGCTGGGTAAAGTGACCTTTTGTCACTTGTCCGGGCATATGTGGCATCTAGCGTCCCTCATAAGTACCCCTAGTGAATCAAGCAGATGCGTTGGTCATCGAGGCAGCAATGCGGCGGTAGCGACACTAAGCGTGATCGGAGGTCTTCTTCCTCCTGCTAACCCCAGAGCCTGAAAGTCAGAAAGTGGGCTACTCTAAAGCAATTGTTTGTTCAGGACGAAGTAAGGCAGTAGACAGATGAAAACTGAGTCGAGTATTGACATACAAGGGGCAGCGGGGGAGTGGCGTGCATGTTGGCTCACCCCTTGATGTTGTACTCTAGTTTGGTTGCATGGGTTAATCCACCTAAAGCAGCGGCGGCAAGGTGCATCACCGGCACCAGGGGAGGCTAAGCACACAATGATTAGAACACTGAAGATTTGATAAAACACATAAGTGCAAACTGCAATCACAAACAAATGACACGAAATCCCGAATTTTATCACTCTCATTAAACTTATAGCAGAAGTGCCTTGAGAATCCTCAAAGAAAGGAAGCATCAAGACAACAGATAGCAGGAGACTTGAATGAAAAATTATAAATATTTTGGCTGTTGATTCCTTCATTTTCTTTCCCCCTTGCCCACTCTCCAAGAAGAGCATCAAACACAGTCATGTGTCTCCGGATAATCTATGCTACATTTAGTTTTTAGCAGTAAATTCCAAGTCGAAGGTATGCAGGAACTATTGGAAAAAAACAATCTGTAAAAGTAGGATTGGCAGTGTGACATGGAATGTTAGTTTGTCTCTTACATACTCTAATGAGGAATCAAGTGAAGCTCACGAGATTCATACCAGATAAAGAGTGTTCGTACAAGAGCAGAAGGACCCAGTTCCCTGACAAGAAAAGGTACGATCTGACGAATGGGTTAACAAATAAAATATATATTAAATGGTATCAAGAAATACTACATCTAGGATATAGGAAATTCATACCCTCATCTCGGAAGACAGAGGGAAAAAAAAAAAAAAAAAGAAGAGAACATGATCATCATCCATTATTACATGATGCAAAAGCAAGAAAAAAAAAAGAATATAAAAAGAAAAGTTGTGATGCAACGGGGGTGAACGCAACAAGGCTGGGAAGTCGGCCGCACCCCCTGTTGTGGTGCTAAAATACATGACACGTTAGCAGAGATTGCACCCTCCCACCCACCCCACCCCATCCACCCCCGCCCCCCTACCCCCACCCCCACCCGCCCCACCCCCACCCCCCCCCCCCCCCCCCCCCTGAAATCATGATTCATTACTGTAACCTAAAAACTATCGAATACACAATAAAAAGACAAAAACCTCTGATTTTAAAATAAAGCAACAGGTAATCAAAAGACCCAAG